>APFE031739697.1:3685-23852 GCA_000404065.3 Pinus taeda | reverse complement strand
AATGACCCCTCCGCGCTTGTGGTGGTGTGGCCTTCAGGGTCTGTATGCAGTCCTCAGAATTGCCTCTCTGCTACCCGACCGCTCATGGTGGCGCGGTGCGAATCGCCTCTCTTCCGCTCGGCTACCCACGGTGGCACGACGGGAATCACCTCTCCGCCGCCCGATTGCCCATGGGGGCACGGCCCTAGGTGGAGGGCTCTACATGGAATCGCCTCTCTGCTGCCTGACAAGTCGTGGTGGCATGGCCCTGGGCGGAGAGGTCTACATGCAGACCCTCCGCCCAGGGTCGTGCCACTACGAGTGGTCGGGCAGCAGTGGGCGTAAAAAAATTGTTTAAAGACAAAAGTTTTAAAAATTTTTAATTTTAATTTTTTGTTTTAAAAAAAGTTAGGACTCAATAAAATTATATATATATTTATATATATATAATATAAATATATATATATATATATATATATATAAATCAAAAAGACATATTCTTTCTAACACTTTAAAATGTTTTTTATTATTTTTCTTTTTAATTTGAAAAATATATATATTTTTAAAAGATTTCATTTTCTTTTTTATAATTGAGTTTTATTTTTGTTTTTAGTTTCTTCTAAAAACATTTTTAATATAAGTTTATACTTTTAATTTTTTGGTTATTTTCCCCTATTTTTTTAAATCTAGTTTTGTTTTTATATTATTTTCTAGTTTGTAATGCTTTTTTTTTTTTTTTTCGCAAAATGTTCTTTTTTTATGGTTTATGAGATAATGTTTTTTTAGCTTTAATTAGTTATGAGGGAATAATAATTAATTTGTTAACATAAAATAAATCAAATAATTATAATAATTAAAATTAGAATAAATAATCAACCAAAGTAATTAAACTTAAAGTAAATAAAATAATTAAAAATTAAAAATTAAAATTCATATATGTAAGCGTCGGTTTCTATATAAAAGAAAAATCTAGGCTTTTGCATATATACTCTCGTTGGAAGATTCTTCTCTCAAAATAACTATCATTCATATTCTATCAATTTTGGTCCTGATGATGGACCCCCTTTGGGTTTCGCAACATTGACATAAGAAACATAATACTGTGGATAATCTGGATCATGCTACTCCATAATTTTTTTTTTAACATTTTTTTTGTCTTTTTTTACTATATGTTTTTATATTTGTTTTTTTAAGTGATCAACATTTGAAAAAAGAAAAATATAACAACTTGAAAATTCGTTAAGTAATCATAATTTCAAAAAAAAATGGACATAATAAATTTTAATGTGTGAAAAATAAGTCCTCTCAAAAAAGGTACGCTGCATCAACACGTTCCAAAATCAGCATGAAAATCACTAACATTTTAAAACAAATATTTATATTTGATACGTAAGAAAATTTAAAGTGTCAAAAATATGCTTCGAAAAAAAGGAAGTGTATTCTGCATCACCACTTTTCAAAATTGGGTCACGTTTTTACTACCCCTATGAAACGGGTAATTGTATTGCTTATTTAAATTGCCAAAAACTATGCTCTAAAAAAATATGTATGTTTTGCATCGCTCCTTTTCAAAATTGGGCCACTTTTTTGCTATCTTTATGAAACGGGTAACAGTATCAGTTCCTGTTTCAAAGTTTACATTGTTAATAGAACATGAGTAGCTTAATAGGTCATCACTAGATACATAATGCTAAATTATTATTCATATTGAACAACTAAAAGAAGGATATATCTAGCATGTAGAAAATAATGATGAAGAGGAGTCTCTCTTCATTTAACCATTGGAAAATTAGGATCCTCAGTCTTCTGAATGAATAACTACTCATGCTTTTAATTTCAAATTACATCAATCACCCATGAATGACAATGAGGATTCTAATACCTCATTGTAGATGGGATATGCTATTACACATGTCTCAAATCGTTGTGCTTTTATTTGTTTTGAATTTATTGGGTAGGGGGAATTGGGTGACATAATGTCCTCTATTTCACATTATCTTCCCAACCTAAATTTTGAGACTCTTGCAATGTCATCTTCCATGATCGTATTTCAAATGGTGCTTCATATTTCTATTTTAACAATTTTATGATATCTTCCTCCTTACCTTGTCAAATAAAAACTTGATCCAAGGAAAATTAAGCTTCAAAATTGTGGTCGACTAAAACTCCAAACAAGTACATATACATAAACTTGTTAGAAAAAACAATATTTTAAATCATCATTCAAATATCTAATATTTTAAACTAAATATCTTATTTAACCAGATGGCAAGATAAAAGGGACTGATCATACATGGGGAGTTTAATAATGTTGCTAATAAAATGTTTGGAAGTGAGGTCTTGTGAGTTCTATTTTGATTTTTGGTCCATCACTGTGGATGATCTCTTTAAGATATTTATGAGAGGTGTAGAGATTGGGTTCATGGGAGATCGAGCTAATGTTGGACATAATAAATTGATAAATTGAGTACAAGAGATTCAACAGATGCAGTGGAGTAGTTCTTCTATCTTGAGCAGATGCATCATAGTAGTTCTTCTGACTTGAGCAGATGCAGCAGAACTTAGCGGTGAAGTAAGTCTTCGACTTGAGCAGATGCAGTGAAAAGTTTGGTCACGGGCATAGTAGCAGGAGATGCAACACAACGAAGAAAAATTCAAATGGATTTGGCGCGGTGATTGGGTGAAGTTAATGATGGGAGTTGGAGGTGACAGAGAAGCAGAGGGGTTGATGGCCAGAGTAATGCATTTTTTTGATGACTGGAATATCCAAGAAGTCGCATTATAGACTACTCCTATATATATATATATATATATATATATTATATATATAGTATATATATATATATATATATATATATATAATATATATGTATATATAATAATATATATATATATTAACCAAACAAAACGGAAAGAAGGTTGAAGAAACTCCATGTTGGATTGTAATGTCGAAATGCAAGTCAATGAAGAGGATATGATGCTTAATTCGATCATGGACTAACAAGGAAATTATACAAGAATGTAATGAAGACTGTGAATCTATATATATGTGTGTATGTGTGTGTGTGTGTGTGTGTGTGTGTGTGTGTGTGATACATTCCTATTAATATCTCTTTTTGGTGCTTTCACAATACTGTAATTCTTTAATGATTAGTCATTCATAAAGTTCTCTCGAAAGAATTATTGTAACTAGAAAGGAATCGTAGTTATGTGGTATCCCCATAAATTTTGGGTTATCTAGTGGACTCTCAATCCTGATTGGCATGTGAAAAAAAATATATATAAGTAATACTAAGATGGATACATCTCATATCCAAATTAGTTCCTTAGAAAATTAGTGAATACAATAAAACAGAACCCATGTATAGTAGAAGATGGATGGTTAGTTCATGAGTCCTTACGATCATATTGATGTTGGATCCTAGTATAAAGGAGGTTCTCGATAAAAACCAAGGTATCAATGATCTAAATTCTCTCTAGATTGTATATGATTACACCTCTTCAGGTGAAGGAAGGAGCATGGATGCTACTTAACTTTGAAGCTTGTTGTATTTTATCGTTTGAGAAACCAAGATTGGTTGTAAATTGGAAAATGAATAGAATGTGTTCAAAACACTGTAACACCCAGGAAAAGGATTCATAAATTTGTATAACCAACGAAACAGTCTCAACATACTTAATGATAACTATGGCTAAAGATTGAATGAAGATATTATACAATTACAATATACATGTATGAATAGTGGCAATAATAGGAAACATTTTCATCAAACTAAGCAAATGATATGGCCAACATTGATAATGGTGGCAGTGAAAGACAAAACTTATAACACAGGCATAAGTAAGTCTACTACAAAAATCGTTAGCTCGCATAGATTCCTCACTTAATGAACTCCATTATTGAAAGATTCCCTCATGAGCATCCCAATGTAAGAAAAATGTGAGTTATAATAACAGAATGACTGACAAAAATTATAGCATGGAGCATTGAAAAAGTTAAGTAATTGAGAAAAACATTTGTTAAAGAAATCAACGAAATAGAAGTAAAATGTGATTAAATTTCGTAATCATTTGAGATGGAAAGAAGACTAGCCTTCGAAATGGTAAAGTAAGTGGTATATAGGAGACTCGAAAGTTGATAACAATACCTATATCGCTCCAAGAAATCATGTACACATAGAAGAATACTAGAAAAATGTTGTTAATAATGAGAAAGATGTCAACATTTCACCAAATTTAGTAAGTATAGAGAGAGAAAGAAGAGAATCAATTTCAATACATAGAGGAATTTTCAGAGGAGTATGAAATGACTCCTAAAATATAGGAAACAAATGTTGATAGCTTCTGAATTTATTGTACGCAATAGATGTAAGGGAGGACTCGAGATGGGTGAGTTACAAACTACTGATATTGAATCAAGAAATGACTCGCTATTGGTTTATTTTCTAATTACCTCATAATTTGAAAACTAGGTATGCTGAAAATCAAAATAACAAAATTGATTAATTCAAATAACCATTGGAACAATAAGATGAACAAGAATAGATGCAAACGATATTCATTGGAAAACCCATTAGGATTGTAAGAAAAATGTTGGTAGCATATTGACACAAGCATTACATGTGCATGTTATTGTATGGTGTGTTAAACTAGAAAGTACACCATACCAACAATTAATATTACCTCAGATAAGTACCCCAAAAGAGCTTCGAATGATTTTATAGATGCACATTAAGTTTCATCAAAAGTTGATTAGAATGGGGATATGGTTATAAATCACTATGCTAAGAGAACCAAACTAATATAGTGTATTGAGGCAGTTCAAAGACATGAAAAATGCAAGAGGGAAATAGATACAATGAAAAAAACTAACTTAACTATGGAACCTTGATTTTGTATGAACCAAACCATGAATAAGTAACATGGACATCGTTGGATCCACATGCACAAAGGATCATATAGCAATTATTGTGAATGTCTTAAGAAGAAGTAATTGTCATGGAACTTGATAATATTCTGTGGTAATATGTTTTATATCATGAAAGTATAATAGTTCATAAGGAACACATCGTTGGATGAAAACCATCATGGCAATAAGGTAAGGAACCCTTCAGTGTGATGATAACAACTATGTTTACTGTGTGAGGGTATTGTTCTCAGACCAGAATATAAGTATTGTCTACTAATATGCCACCAGGCCTTACATGTGAAACAAATTAAAATAATTAGTGTTGAATGAAGTGAATTATTTTTATTTATATGGAGAGAACTATATTATAATAACATGGAAAGTATAATACAACCAATACACATACAAGAATAAGAGGGAGAAACCCTATGACTGGATACATAAGAAAATTTGCGTATAACTTGCATCAATAACCTGCAATACGGATGACAAGGGGCCAAAATTCAAAAACAAAACAAAAATGGTCCTTGGATGATGCTAAACAAAATTGCAAGGCATCTTAGGATGACCATAACTAAGTTTACTAGGACCAACTAGACAAAAATATGGTTATCTTGAATATGATAAGGAAAGGAAGTTACTTTAGACTCTACTCATGAATGACTAATGTGTATGTAATGTTTGAAATTTAGATAGAAGTATAGTAGTGCCATCTAGTATGAGAATGTGTTAGCTAAAGTTTCTCATAAAAGACAAGAATGGTATACACCCTTGTGCAGTGCTTGGGCCATACTCTGTAACACCCTCCTCCCACATCTACCCAAGTAACTGGCCAAGCAGGGTATACATGTGACTAGAAGTTACTATGATATGATTTGACTTCCTAAGTCACATTAACGAAGTGGAACCAATGAAAACACACCATACAGACCTTCCACAACAATAACACGACTCTCAGGAACCATCCCCACCTGTCAAGTGACTAGTCCCTGAGTCCCACTGAGTTTGTTTTTGACTAATTAAACCCCAAACTCTCCCATGCTATGGGCATGCCAGCATCCATAGGGCTCTGGATTCTCCCACAACACGACAAGTCAACATCCAAGGACTATTTTTCTCAGTGTCGTGCCATCGTCCCCTGGATTGATCCAGATTTAAATAGGTACACAAAAAATTATAGATATGACCATAAATACATATATGAAACAGAAATAATACTTCATTTCATTGATGTAAAATACTAAAATATATTTACAAATAGAAATGGAAATAAACTAGCTCGGGCAATGGTAGCTTATCATTGAGAAGAGATGTCGTAGCTACATCCTCTAAATTGTCTTACAATGAGGCTTGAATGCCTATTTATATTTTAGAAAGAATGGAAAACCCTAAAAACCAAAACACCTAACCCTAGGAGATGAAGCGCCAAACTATGGGCCTCGTTTTGGGTAAATTGGTCCATCAACTTCCCAAGGTCGTAACTTTGGCATACGATCTTCGTTTGACCTGCATAATACCTCGTTAGAAAAATATACCTGAAGAATAAAACTTTGGGAGGAGAATCATCTATCTATGGACCCATCTTGCTCTTAGTTTTCCGAAAAAAAAAATAATTTAGGGCCACAAAATGGCTCCAAAAGTTCAGGACATGAAAAACTGCTAAAAATAGTAAATTGTGCTAGAAATAAGGAAACTGAAAATCTAAAAGAAACAATGGTGGAGTTCCAAGTGGAATAGGTAGGTGGCCACAAATATCCACCTGGATCATTCCTCCCCCCTAGGAAGCAATGGTCCCCATTGCGTTGAGTTCCTCCATGAGATTGGGAAACTTCTGGTAAACCTGGTCCCTAGTGAGCCACTTGCCTTGGTGAGGGAGTTGGCCTGCCTTGACAACTCGATATACCTGGATGCTCTATTGCCAGGTGTTCTTTCTCTACGTGTCCATGATCCAATCAGTTATGGCTTGTTCCATGCAATCTAGACTTAACTCTGTAGGTGTGAGTTGTCCTGCAATGTCTGATGTGTCTAGCAATGGTGGGAAGTATGATCGAAGGTAGTCCACATTGAACACTCGGTGCAGAAAAACAAATGGGGGAATGCTAATCTCAAATTAATTATCTTCCACAACCTTGATAATCATGTATGGACCATATCGAAGTGGTCTGAGTTTCCGATAGGCTCCGGTAAGGCATTCCTTTTGCAAATGCAACCAGACTTTGTCGCCCACCTGAAACATGTGTGGCACCTGATGTTGATCATGTCGCTGCTTCTATTTGGCATTTGATTCCTCTAGAATGTTGTGTACTTAATGGGGGATATGTTGGATGCGATCAATGAAGTTGTTTTCCTTATCTATTTCAGACTGGACATGAGCCAAATCTGCCTAAGTAGCTGCAAATGGCATGGCTAGATCATTGGGACATAGTGGCTAGAATCCCAAGCCCACTAGAAAGGGTATGTGGCCAATCAAGCTATGGAGAGCTTGGTTATAGTTGTGCTGGACATAGGGGGCGCTCTCATCCCATGTGCGTGGATTCTTTGAGTTGTACATGCGGAAAATGTTTATGATCATCCTGTTGATGACCTCTATCTAGCCATCAGTTTGGGGATGGAAAGTTGTGGAGTTAGTGAGCTTGGTGTGCAGCATCGACCAGAGACTGGACCAAAATGCACTAAGGAACCTATTTTCCCGATCTGAGATGATACATTGTGGGATCCCAAAGCGTACCCACACTCATTCAAAGAAGAGTTTAGCAGTGGCTTTTGTTGTGATATTCTTCTTGCAAGGCACCATAATGGCCATCTTTGAGAATCTTTTGATGACCATAAAAACACAGTCGTTTCCATGCTTAGTAGAAGGAAGTCCTGATATGTAATCCATGGATATGGATTCCCAAGGTTAAGTAGGGGTAGGCAGCAGAGTATAGAGGCCTTGCTTCTTGATGATTGGTTTGGTGATGGTGCAGGCAGTGTAGGATTTGATGTACTTCTCGACATCCTATGGAAGGTTCAACTAATAGAAATACTTGTGTAGTACTAACACCATTGTCTTGACCCTAAAATTCCCAGTAGCCCAACTATAGTCCGCTTCACAAATCATCTTGGCACGCTCACTTGAAGGAACACAAAGGTGACCCAGGTGGCATAACAGGGAATCCTGGAGGTGAAAATATGGAACATGCTGACCCTCCAAGAGAGTCTGGTATATGTGGCCGAATTCTGGGTCACTTTTCTAGAGAAGTGGCAAATCAGAAGTCTCATGCCCATGAGAGTTGAGCATGGTGGTTAACACCATGATCAATGGTCAACTCAAGCAATCTGTGACATTTTACCAGTGTTGCCCTTCTTATACCTGATATTCAAATGGAACTATTGCAGGTATGTGGACCACCTCTGATGGCAATCATTCTACAACTTCCCTTGCATTTGTATGAACTGTAGGGGTTAATGGTCTGTGTGGATGATCGTTTCCTTCCCAAAAATGTAATTCTTCCATTTTTGGCAGGCATGTACAATGGAATACATCTCTTTTTCATAAGTGGGATAATTCTGGACTATTTCTGAAAGTGTCTCACTATGATATGCCACTCAATGACTGTGTTGAGTAATGACTGCCCCAATAGCATATTCAGAGGCATCTATCTCGATCTCAAATGGTTGTTGCAAGTCTAGTAATGTGAGCACTAGTGTCAAGTAGAGGTGATCTTTCAACTCTATGAATGCCTTTTGTTGAGATTTAGACCAAAAGAATTTTGCTTTTGCTCCTCGATGACTTGACTCAAGGGCCAAAAGATATGAGAGAATCCCAACACGATTCTGTCGTAGAAATTGGCAAGACCCAGAAAGCTGCAGAGCATTGTCAGAGTGGTTGGAGCTGGCCAATCCTGAACGACTTGGATCTTGGTTGGATCCACGTGCACCCCCCATTCATTAATAATGTTTCCCAGATACTAAACTTGGGTCATACGAAAAGTGCATTTCTCCAAATTGGCACATAGCTTGTGTTGTCGTAGTGTTTGGAGAACCTATCAGATGTGATGGAGGTGTTCTTCCCAACTCAGGCTGAAGATTAGGATGTCATCCATCAACCTCATGAAGGTTGCAGGAGAATTTTTCAACCCAAAAGGCATAACCAACCATTCGAAAAGGCCCTCCTCGGCTTTGAAGGTAGTCTTCCACACATTGGAGTGTTTCATTAGTACTTGGTGATATCCTGACTTCAAGTTGATCTTGCTGAAATATTTCCACCCCTTAAGTTGGTCTAGAAGGTCATTAACTCATGGGATCGAGTACCTATTCTAGATAATGATATTTTTCAGCGACCAATAGTTAATACAAAGTTTCCTACTCCCATCCTTCTTTTGTACCAACATGATCGGGCTCCCACTGGGTGATGAACACAGTCAGATGTGACATTTTTGCAGCAGTTCCTTAATCTGCCTCTTTATTTCATCGTTCTCCAGAACGTAACACTGATAGATTGGTCCATAGGGTAGTTATCCACCTAGGATTAGATCGATGGAGTGCTTGACCTGGCAGTGTAGAGGCACCCCTACAGGGGAGGTGAAGATGTCCTCATACTCCTCCATAACCTTGTTCATCTATTTTTGTTGTGCAGAGGGCCCCTGTCTGGAGGTTGTCACCACTGTCTACTTCTTTCCTTGAGGGCGTATCATTAGGAAAACAAATTTCCTGGTTTTGGAAATGAGTTTACTACATTGTTTTGTAGTAACCAAAGAGATGGTGGTAAGCGGTGCTACCTCTGGTATCCTGTACAACTTATTTCCCAAAGTAATAATAACAATACGAGGCCTGGACTCATACATAACATGTCACTTCCACAAGTATGGTTGGCCTAATAATACATCACAGACATTAAGGGGAGCAACGTCACATAATACCTCATCCGTGAAGGGCTTGATGTTGTATGGCAGGCGGCACTGCTGACTCACGCGAAGATCCCATCCCTAGTGAAGCCACCTGATGGTGTACAATTATGGATGTTTTGTGGTCATTAAGCCCAACCGCTTCACTAACTTTGTTGAAATGAGGTTCTTTTGGCTCCGCCTGTCGATAATGAACTATAGCAGGCAACCCTTTACCCACATCTAGGAGTGGAAGAGGCATTCCTCCTTCTCTGGATCTTTGGGCTCCTCCTTCTAGATCTTTGTGGTAGAAACGGTGGTATTTGGCTCAACATCAATAATCTACTTCCCTTTGTCATTCCCTTTATTGGGTTCTAACTTAGAGTTGGAACATGCATCTGATTCTCAAGAGCTTAGCTCAGCTAGTAGTGACTAATTGGCTCGACACTCACTTGTGTTGTGAGAGTAGCTCTTATGGAACAGACACCACTTTCCTGTGTCCTTCTTCGGTTTCGCGATGTTGTTCTCTGTTTATGGCTTTTATGGGTTTTTCTGGGCCACCTCACCTTGCCTTTTTCCTTTGTTCAGTCGCTTGGGAACACCTTTCCCTTGCTTCAAATTCGTAGATCCAAAGTCTCATTTCTTCTCTTTAAATTTTTGCTCGATCTTGACAATGTATCAGTGAGTCATACCAAGCGAAGAGATGTCCAGGAACTCCATCTAATCCTAGATGTACCTATGTAGGTAGTCACAGTATTTGACTGCCAAAATGCAGCTCAAAATCCTTGATACCCAACTTTGTGTGTAGGGTATGGAAAATATTGGTAAAATTCAACACGTTTTGGTCACTTCCCTGCCATAGCGTGGTCCACTTTATGTATTTATCCTCATAGCTTTTAACAAGGTAGTACTACTCCTTGATGGCATTCTGAAATGAATTCCAAGTGGGTGTGGTTGAAAACAGTGATGTAATGATTTCATCCTTCTGCTTGCAGTAGGTGTCCCCCTAGTCCTTGAGGTGGGGGTGACTTTGAGAAGAGTGAAAGTAATCTTTTCTTGACTAGAAAAATCATGGATAGAAAAATACCCTTATAACAGATCTAAGCATTTCTCTATAGCATCTACATCTACCTGACCCTCAAATATGGGAATGTCAAAGTTAACTTGTGCCTTAAAGGGTGTGGTGCTTCCAGAGTAGCTCCTAGAAGTAGATGTGTCACCCCTAGGTAGCCATTGAAGGATCTAGGCAAAGTTATCCATCATCGCATTCCTTTGTCGCTTGAGGGCCTATTCGAACAAGATTTTGATAGGATCTCCTACCCCCTCCTGTTTATTTTTATCTACCATGGGAGGCCATCGGGATTTGTGAGGTTTGTCTTGCAGAGATTCAACTAGTTCAAGCCCTAACTCCTTATACCCTCACTTCATTGCAGACATGCAAAGAAAAATAGAGAAAGAGGAGATTGCTTTGATACCACTGATCTGGATTTAAATAGGAATGCAACAAATTAGAGATATGACCATAAATATAGAGATGCAATAGAAATAATACTTCATTTCATTGATGTAAATTACTGAAATACGCTTACAAATAGAAATGGAAATAAACTAGCTCGGGCAATGGTAGCTTATCTCTGAGAAGATATGTGGTAGTTATATCCTCTGAACTGTCTTTCAATGAGGCTCAAAGGCCTATTTATTGTTGAGAAATAATGGAAAACCCTAAACATCGAAAAAACTAACCCTAGGAGATGAAGCGGTAAACTATGGGCCCTGTTTTGGGTAAATTGGTACATCAACTTCTCGGGGTCGTAACTTTGGCATATGATCTTCGTTTGATGTGCACAATACCTCATTAGAAAGATCTATACGAGGACTACAAATTTTGGATGAGAAACATCAATCCATGGACCCATGTTTCTCCTACGTTTCCAAAAAAACGTCATCTAGGGCATCAAAATGGCTCTGGAAGTTCAGGACCCGAAAAACTGCCAAAAATAGTAATTTTTGCTACAAATAAGGAAACTAAAAAATTGACAGAAATAATGGTGGAGGTCCTAGTGGAATAGGTAGGTGGCCACCAATATCCACTTGGATCAGGGATTTGAGCCACTCTTTCATGCCAAGAGCCTAGGTCACTACCCAAAATTGAATGACATCTTCAGAATGGAAATATAAAAAGGGAATGATGATAAAAATGAAATTACTTGGAAAAGGCCTTGACTAGACCCCTACTAGCCATGACATACATTTCATCAAACATGTCACAAATATGTAATCTACAAGTGAAAACAACAAATCTAAGCATAGGGGTGTCATACTCATCTGAGAATCACTCAGAAGCATTGATGCCTCAACACATTAGTTTTTATTTCATCCATAAGTCCATAGATAAATTATTCATTCATTTAGAAGAGAAAACATGATGAGAGCCATACATAGCTACTATCATAATATATGACCATTACTAGCATAATAACCACAAAAATAACAAGGAAAAGGAAACCATATGATCCACATATAAACTAGTACAATGCTCATAAAATAAAAAGGAGAAATAACCTCATGTTAATGATGAAAATGCCAACTAGTTGCGGGACTTCTACAAACCACCTAACCATAGACATGACTGATCCAAAACACTCTTCAACCAGTCACCCCCATTCCATATTCCAAGCATGATTGTGGGATCTCATAAAACACATCAATATGAAACCATCTAAGGCTTTGACAGGCCATCCATCTCCACCCATCAAACAATGAGTCCACCTCACAGTTACACATCACAAAACCATCATCAAATTGGTCTCTATCCAAAACTTCCGAGGCTCTAGAGCATTTTTTCCAATCAAGGCTTCAACGACTAGTAACTCAATCCACAACTGTCGTTAGGCTTCCATATTGTTTGTCCAACCAGGGCTTCCACGACTAGTAACTCAACGCACCAAGGGATTCTATAGTGCTTTTTCTATACAAGGCCTCTAAGACTAGTAACCAAACCCAAGTTGTTACAGGGCTTCCAAAAAGTTTGTCCAACTAGGGCTTCCAGAAACTAATAACTCAACACAAGGTAACGAAACATGAGAACCAACCAGAAAAACAAAGAAATAAACCCACAACACCATGGCTATCAAGGAAATGGTCAAGCTAGGCAAATCTACTCTCAATCAAGGAAATTCTCCATGCTAGTGACATAACATGACCAATAAACCACATGCATTTTCCATGCATTTGAAAACTAGTGAGGAAAACATACAGGCAACTTGGTACCTGCAAGAAAAACCCATTGTCGATGTTGATCTCGATGTCCTCGTGTGCTTTGCTTCTCTTCCTCTACCTTATTTCTCTAAAAATCCAAATATGCCACACCCTCCAAGAAGGCTCCAAGCAAACTATAAGTGTCCAAGAATATGAGAGATAGAGAATAGAGAGAGAGCTCCAAAAATGAACTGACAAAAGTCTGTGTATTGATCCTCGGAAACCTTTATATTAATGAGGCCTCTATTTTCTTAATTTTCAATTATTTTCCTTCATTTTCCTCCTCACATGAAACCTATGACCTTTTACCTCCCTTTTCTCCTATTTTCCATTATTTTCATAAACAAATGTGCCAAAATTCCATTTCTCGTTTCCAAAGCCTTAGCCTTTGCCTTTGCCAATTCCCTTAGCCATCAATCAACCACAAGTGATCCCCATCATTATGTTTTTTCCCAACATTAAGATGGGAATAAGTGTCCCCTCAAGCATGGTTATTATTTTGCCTATATTAACCTTTATTAGTTGGAATTTTCTCCAGGGTTGTTACAGAACCCTACCGCTTTGGGGAACATCGTCTTGAGTGTTCAAGAACACCTATAACCATAAGAATGTTATAAGAAAAACATACTACCCATGAAGATTTATAACTTAGCTCATTGCAGTATTTACAATGATCATCGCACTGAGAAGAAAACCAGCATTACAACATAGAAAGTATAGCATCATAATGCCCTCACACCCATACCACTTATTAGAGCTTTATAAAATAGGTTATGGTAGTATTTACATCCATATGCATACGTACATATACCAAACATCACCAAACATTTACCAAAAACATATACCAAAACATTCGCTCAACCATCAAATACGGAAGAGTATATAGCCAAAATTTGATCCTCCATCTCCCATGTAGCTTCATCAGCCCAAAAGTGTTTCTGTTGCACCTTAACCTACTTGATTGCTTGGTTCCTAAGGATGAGCATATTTCTCTACAAAATGCACTGTGATTCTAGCTGAAATTATCCTTCTGCCTCCACCTGTAATAGAGACTAGTGGATCACATGATCAACATATTTAACATACTTCTTAAGAAACGACACATGGAAAACATCATGGACTTTCACGATGGGAGCAAATGCAAGCCAATAGCCTATTGGCCCAATCCTCTCAATAATAATGAAGGGTCCACAAAACTCGTGTGCCATCTTGGCACATGATCCAATCCTCAAGGAGCGATTCTTCAGTTTGATGCGCAATTACACATGTTCCCCAACCTGGAACTCCTTGAACAAACTATTTTGAACTGCATAACTCTTGTACCTATCGTTTGTTGTTTTCAAATTGTCCTTAATTACCTACATTTCTCTCTCCATGTCTCCCAACATATCGGGTCCAATCAACACCCTATTAACTGGATCATTAAAATTGATGGGAGTATTATAACTTTGCCCATATAATGCCTCAAAGGGACTCATCCTTAGTGACTCCTGGGACACATTGTTATAAGAAAACACTACCATTGGATTGTATTCTTCCCACTTCCATTGTTGAAGCATCACGTACATCCTTAACATGTCCTCCAATATCCTTCTGACCCTCTCTATCTGTCCATCTATCTACAGATCATAAGTTGTACTAAAGGTCAATTGTGTACCCAAACTTGCAAATAACTCCTTAAAAAACATGGAATTGAACTTCACATCCATGTCTGACACGATCTTATTTGGAACTCTATGCAATCTGACCACGTCTATGGCAAACACCTATGCTACATTGCTAGCTATGAATGTAGACTTCATTGGAATGAAGTGTGGTACTTTGGTCAACCTATCCACCACTACCATGACATAATCATGATGTTTCACTATCCTTGGAAAAACTTTAATAATTCAATGGAAATAACGTCCCATTTCCACTCTAGAATCGCAATCTACTATAATAGTCCAACTTGATGCTTACACTATGCCTTCACCTACAGAAAGTCCAAGCCCCTAGCCATAAACTCTACTATATCTCTCTTTAAATTCGGCCAATAATAGAACTTATTCACTGTTGTTAGTGTCTTCTAATAACTTCGGTGACCTGAGTATGGTTTCACATGAAACTCCCTCAATATCATTTTCTTGATCTCACTGCTATCTGACACATATATCATGTCTATAAATCTAACCTATCCATCTATCATGAGATGATAGTCGACATCATGTTCACCTCCATTTGTACATGTACCTGTACATGAACCACTACCTGTAATTGTACATGTACCATCACAAGTACCTATACCTGTACCACTACATGTACATGTACCTATACTTATATCACTCTTTGAACTATGCTACAATTGATGCAAAATCTCCATATACCTAACATCTTGTTGAAGTTCATGCAAGATCCTATCCTGTAATTATGCCCCATAAGAGCTCATAGATGCTAACTGATTTACCTTTATCCACCTGCTAAGTGCATCTACCACCCAGTTTTATTTACCTTTGACATACCTGATCCTAAAATCAAACTCATTGATCGTGGCCAACCACTGAACCTACTTTCCATTCAGATTTGGTTGGTCAAATATATACCACAAACCAATTTGATCACTCATCAATACAAATCTCCTTCCGAGAAGATAGTTCCTCCACATATTTAATGCATGTATGACTACATCCAACTCAAGATCATGTGTCAGATAGTTCTTCTCATGCTCATTCAACTTCTGTGACTCATAGAACACTAACTTTGCTTCTTGCATAAGGACTCCACCAAGTCCTCTCTTGTAAGCATTTGTACATACTATAAAATCATTGTCTGGATCTATGATATTTAACATTAGGGCATCCGTTAACAACTCCTTGAGCTACTCAAAACTAGCCACATGTTCCTCTACCCATTTAAACCTCTTACCTTTCCTCTATAATTATGTGATAGGATATGTAATCTACGAGAAGTTCATGATGAACCTGCTATCATATCCTTCCAACCCCATGAAATAGCTCACCTCATCCACATTCTTGGGAGCTACCTACTCCAGATAGATCTAATATTCTCTAGGTCTAGTGCTATGCCATCCTTGGAAACCACACATTCCATGTATTATACCTCAGTCTAAAAGAAACTGCACTTGTTGATCTTAGCATACAAGTGATGCTCTCTCAAAAATCTCAACACTGCTACCAAATGTTCGACATGCTCTTCTTCATTTTTCGAATATACCAATATATCATCGATGAACACAATAAAAAACTTATGCAAGTAACACATATTTCATTAAAATTGGAAACTTTTTATTATAAGAACTTCACTACAATTGAGTTATTTGGTTATTTTGAAATTCTAGATCCACTATTTAATTCCAAATTTAATGAAATATGTGTTAAGTACGAATGCAAAACAATATTCATCAAGCACATAAAGGTAGTTAGAGCATTAGTTAGACCAAATGGAACAACAACAACAAACTCATAACTCCCATACCTGGTTTGGAAAGTTGCCTATAGATGACTTTTTCTTTAATACATTCATGATGATATGTAGATCTTAGATGAATCTTTGAGAACAATTCTTCTCCCTCCAAATGATCAAACAAGTCATCAATACTCGGTAATAGATACATGTTCTTGATGGTAACTTTGTTCAATTTCCTATAATCAATGCATAATTTGAGAGTACCATCTTTCTTCTTCACAAACAATACCAGTGCAACCCATGGTGATACACTTGGCCTAATGTACCCTTGTCAAGCATTTCCTTAAATTGCATCTTCAACTCTAGCAACTCAATTGTACTGGTCATGTAAGGTGCCTTCCATGTCGAAGCTACCCCTGGCACCAACTAAACAGAAATGTGTACTTCGCTATGAGGTGGAATCTCTGAAATATCCTCAAGAAATACATCTTGAACTTTTGTAGAATGTGGTACCTTCTCAAAACATATAAATCCTCAACTTCCTTGCTTTTCTCTCTAGAAATGTGCACTACAAATAACACACACCCTTTCCTGCAATGACGCTTGGCCTTCATAGTTGTCACCATTCTAACTCATGTTGCTTTCTTCTTACCCAACAAGACTCATGGTTCTCCATTGTCATCCAAGCACACAATATATTTTTCATAATAATCCACCTTGGTTATATGAAGCTACAACCAAACCATGCCAAACAACATACTATATGATCCCAACGGTAATACATTCACATGTGCTACAGTAGGCATACCATTCAAATCAAATGCACAAGCTTACCCAATGATTAAGTTGCTTCTTTGTACCTATATCCAAGTGCCTTGACCAAGACTCTACATGCACTTCCTTATTTAAACCACAACTATCCTCCAAGTTAGGACTAACATAGCTATAATTAGATCTAAGTTCTATCAATATAGAAACAACTTGTTGATAAAGCTTACCGTCCATCTCAAAGACACATGATTGATGGTCTTCTTGTCTATTATCTGGCGCTTTGTAGATACGAGGAACACTTAGTGTAACACCCCCTCCCAACACTACACAAGGTACCCATGCCAGCCGGGGTAAACATGATAAGATAGGACACTATGATTAGATTCGACCTCCTATGTGACCTTAAGGAAGTGGAATCAATGGAAATCACACATAATCATCCAACGTCATCAAAAGAACCCTCAGGCAACACGTTATCCACTCTGACAGCATGTCACTGGGTCCCACTACTATTCTAAATCTCTTAAGCCATACTCATATCATGCTATGGGTAAGGGAGCGACTGAGAACCTGAAGTTTCTCTCATAGGCCTTGTTGACCGCTGCGTGTCAACTACCCATAGCAGTACACCCCCTTTTTTCGCAAAAAGGGACAGCACTTGATCGAGATGTTCATGCCATTCAACAGTCATCGTCATTCTCCTTATCTTATCAAAGTTGTAAATCCAGTCTGCATTTTGATGTAAATAATCTTAGCAGAGCTGAGTCATGTATGTAAATTGCCTAGGTGGATCTAATTTTCTAGTGATAATCTTCATTCCAGAAGGTTTTTCGTCTCACCGATCCATGATCGGCAGAGTTTTCCTTCAACCTGACCCCAAAGCCGGAATGAATTTTATCATTAGAAGTCTTAGGAGAATCCTAGTGTGTTGATCTGCTAGATTATGTTTGGTCACAGAACTGGGTGGTCTATGAGGGTCTGTCAAAGGGCTTTTCCCCTTGAAGATGTAAAATTTGTAAAAGTCATGATGTAAAGAGTCTTGAGGGTTGAAAATGTTAATCCCCTCATGTTCCTTAAGTCCTAGGTCCTAGGGAAATTTCTCCAAAGGCTACGTTTGATGATCCATAAAAATAAAAATAAAAATAATAAAATAATAAAAAAATAAAAAATAAATAAAAATAAAAAAATAAAAAAATTTTTAAATTTTAAAAATATAAAAAAATTTAAAAATAATAAAATAAATAATATTTTAATTTTTTAATTTGACAGATGAGATTAAGAGATGTCTTGATCCTCATCGACGGTCGAGATTGTTTTGTCATGGATCACTCAAACTAGCCGTTGGGATTTTTTCCTTTAAATAGGGTGCTAGGGGTCATTTGAAATCATCAGATATTGGATCTGAGTTTTGGCTGAAGAAGCTCTCTTGTAAGTATTTTCTGGTGCTAATAAAGGAAGACTTTGGGGTCAAAAGCTTGCTGGTGTTACTCTCTTAAAGTGCTGTGAGCAATTTTATTTTTGCATATTTTAATTTTTAGTTGTTAATGACAGCTTAATGAAGAGTATTGTTGAGCATAGGTATCTTGTTCACATGCTAGGGTTTTAGCAGTATTAGGGTTTCTGATGTAATGGCAGGTATCTCCATTGTGTTTGAGATCTAGTACTGCTTTTTCTCTCTTATTTGACGGTTGAAGTGAGATGTGCAGGAAACCCTTGAAGATCAGTGGGCATTAGGGGAAGTTCTAGGCTAAACCAGCCAACTCCCATAAGAACTTTTTGCAGAGCCCAGCTGGTTTTGGTCATGGGTTAATCATTTAGTTTGTTTTGCTATTTGCATGAGAGACTTTCTAAGGCATTTCATTATCAAATCTAAATTTTCTGAAATATATATGATGTCATTGACAAATCTGGCTGTTGCAGAGTCACAAAACTGTAAATAAATTTTTTCTTATTGTTAGGGTTTTATTTATTTACATTGTTCCCAGGTTTTGGTTGCATGTTTCATTGTTTTCAGGTCACAGGTGCTGATGGTTGAGAAATTTTCAGGGTTCTATCAAGCAAATTTTGAGCAGTGAATTTTAAATATTGATCTGGTGGACGGTTTCAGTGGATTTTCTGGGCATCTTGGGCAATTTGCTCCATTTTCATGCTGCTCCTGTCTGCTCCGGCACCTGCGTATTCAAACCCCATCCATTCGTCATTGCACCTGCATTCACAAAGCTTGCAAACGTTGGCCCATTTCTTTACATATCCACGTTGCTATATTCCATACGCTGCCTCCAAATCTGTAAACGCACAGCATTCAACGCTGTCTCACCCTTCACACCTCCATTTATACGCTCCACGTTCCAGTTCAAACATTGTTGTCCCCACATTCTCCATCGATCTGACCTGCAAGCATAAAAACGAAAATACTGCCACCATCCAACCTCTGCTACCGTCCATCTTCAGGGCCTCATACCTGCACGTGGAACCTGCAAACTACAAAACAATTTCATTATTTGATTCAAATCGTGGAGTTTGGCAGAACGCAGCCCAGGTTTTGCAAACAAAATCGATTGAATTTTTTTGATACAAGTCGCGCAGGTGAAATTCCTCTGCCACGGGTTAAGTTTCTGTACGAACCGCACGTCTACGCTTCCACAAAGAGGAAATTCGCATTTTTTTTTCCCTTTGATTGCAGATGCGATGATTTCTACCTTCGTTGCCATTCCCTAACCTCAGAACCCGCAGCCTTTCCATACCCGCACGCTGATCATCTGCAAACACACAAGTGTAAGTTAAATCAATACGCACTGCAGAAATCTCACATCATTTCATGTGCAGGTAAGTCATTTCTTTGAGTTTGGTGTTGTATAGTTCAATCATAAATCGATTTTCATATGCGTGGTTGCTGTATGCATTAGCGTAGGTTCAAATTTGGAATCGATTTTTTTTTTTTTATGGGTTACATTTAGTTTTATTGCAATACGTATGCGTT
>APFE031739685.1:0-32359 GCA_000404065.3 Pinus taeda | reverse complement strand
GCGATATTTTGAAAATTGTGCCCCTTATATATCTATATAGTCCACACCTAACGGTAAGCCTAGGTGCCCCTTATGTATCTATATAGTACACACCTAACGGTAAGCCTAGGTGCCCCTTATATATCTATATAGTCCACACCTAACGGGAAGCCATAGCTCGTATGTGATTTGGAGGCCTGAAGCTTATTCTTTTTTCAGTATAAGATTTGAAACCCTTGAAACTGTCTATACTATGGTTTGGAAGGAAGCCGTTTCAGTCCTGCACAAGGCCCAGGAACTGGAGAAGCCACCACTAATCTTCACTGCATTTCTCGCATCTGTTATCGGAGTGGCCGTCTTCTTTTATCTGCACATCAGCACCCACAGAAGTAGGAGCTGGCGAGGAATCCCACCAGGCACCTTTGGATGGCCTTTGATCGGCGAAACATTACAATTTCTACGATCCCAGAGGAAGGGCAATCCTCGTGAATTCTTTCACATTCGGACTCAGAAATATGGAAACGTGTTCACTACTTCTCTTGTTGGCCACCCAACTGTTGTACTTTGCAGTCCCGAAGGCAGCCGCTTCTTGTTCTCCAACGAGAACAAACTGGTCGTCACTTCATGGCCCACTTCCGTGGGAAATCTCTTCCCAAGGTCTCTAATTACAGCCGTTGGAGACGATGGGAAGAGGTTGAGGAGAATCCTGATGACGTTCCTGAGGCGGGAAGCCCTTCAGAAATTCGTAGGGCGAGTGGATTCAATGACAAAAGCTCACCTAGCCGAGCACTGGATCGGTAAAGACGAGGTGATGGCTTTTTCTCTACTTAAAAGTTACACTTTCTCTCTGGCTTGTGCCTTGTTTGCCAGCATAGACAATCAGGAAGAACAAGCTAGGCTTTGGCATCATTTTGAGGTTTTCGGTAAAGGAGTACTGCAGATTCCCATAGATGTACCCGGCACCCGATATAACAAAGCCAAACATGCAGCTAATGCCATTCGTGATCAGCTGGACGCCGTTATTGATGAGAGGAAAATTGCATTGCAGGAGGGAAAGGCTTCTCCAGAGCAAGATCTGTTGTCTTTCCTGCTCTCTAATATTGACGACAAAGGTGAATCTCTCACAAACGACGAGATTAAGGACAATATCCTTATGCTATTATATGCGGGTCATGACACCAGCAGTTCTACTTTGACGGTACTGCTCAAATTTTTGGCTGAGAACCCTCACTGCTACGAAGAAGTACTAACAGGTATGCTAAATCAATCAATTCTCTAATATTAGCATTATAGATAGCGAGATCCTACTATCTACGCTGGTTCCAGGCAGAAGAACTTTAGCTGCAGGTAAGGTGCTCAAGAATAAGCGGGCAGAGATTTGTTTAAATATTTATCCACGAACCCTAGTTCCGTTGAAAAAATAAAGGGTTTTCTGATCAAACCCAAATTCCCCTACGGATCAGGCTTGACAGCACTTATGGATGCAAAATTCAGTCTCTCTCATTTTTTTTTAAGACATTATATCATTTGGTATGTAAATTAGAGGTTGCAGTTTCTCAAAGGTTTCATTTGATATTTCCAGAGCAACTGGATATAGCAGGTTCAAAGGAGGCAGGGCAACTTCTAGAATGGGAGGATCTCCAAAGGATGAAGTACTCTTGGAGAGTTGCTCAGGAAGCACTTAGACTGTTCCCTGCTGTTCAAGGAGGTTTTCGAAAGGCCGTCAAAGACTTGATATATGAGGGATTCACAATCCCTAAAGGATGGAAGGTGAGACACTGCCTTAAATCCTAGTTTCGGATTTTTACTGAGATTAAAACATAACTTACTATAATCGGTTAATTGGTTATCATGTGCAGATGTATTGGACTGTCAACTCGACCCACCAGAATTCTGAATACTTCAGCAACCCAGAGAAATTCGATCCATCAAGATTCGAGGGAGCAGGGCCTCCTCCCTACACGTTTGTGCCGTTTGGAGGTGGGCAGCGAATGTGCCCAGGTAATGAATTTGCTCGAATGGAAATTCTTATTTTTCTCCATAATATTGTGAAGAATACCAAGTGGAATTTAGTGAATCCTGGGGAGAAGGTGATTGTGGACCCCATGCCTGTCCCTGTCAATGGACTGCCCATCAAACTTGTTCCTCGCGATTAATGTATGACTTTGATCTCTGCTCTGATTCGAGTATTTCTTGTCAACTCACTGCTCACACCTATTTTCTTCCGGCTTGATCTATCATGTTCATGGACTTCTGTAAGCTATTGTATTCTATTATATTGCGTGGATGCATTTATGAACTATTTTTATAAACATGCTGTCAAAACTCTTTATGATGGTAGATGATTAATATTTATTAAGATTTGGTTTGATGAATTTTAAATGATGAAATTTTTTGAACATGTTGAAAGAGAAGTGTTCTAAAGTGGCAATACAGTGGTAATGCAGAGTTGCAACAATTTTATTAATTCAAAAAGGTATTATATATTGATGTCCAAAAAGAGCTTAATATCTAAAGAAAACCTCCAAACCAGATTCTTCATGACAACTTCAAAATTGAGCTCCATGTTTCTAGCAAAATCCACTTTTTACATACTAGAAGAATAATACAAGGGTCAAGGAGCAAATAATCCACCAGCCCAACAAACACTGAGGAAACATCGAGACACATGTTACACCACACTAACTAATTGGCAAAAGAAAATCTTAAAACAGTACCACAATGCCAAAAAGAATTGGCATGTAATAAGAGTTACACCAACTGATGGAAAGAAAATCATAAAACAATACCACAATACCAAAGAGAGTCAGCACGTGATATGAGTTACTCAACACACCATCCAAGCCATTCTTGTATAAGAAACACAAATTTCAACATGAGAAGCCATAACACAAAGCCACATTTTTAAAAATCCCAAACGAACGATGTACATGAAGACAACATGGATGAAGAACCAACATGACTGTCAAGTGCTAGCATCAATTTCTAGTGTAATAAGTCATAGATCCCTGCACTCTTCAAAATATGAGGCCAACAGAAGATGCAAAATATTCTACCAATTACCTCTGCAAAGCCTTGTCGTAGAGTGCAATAGGGTCACAAGCCTCACTGAAAGAGAATGTCCTTGAAACTAGCTATCAGGAGAAGGTAATAGTGTCAACCCATATGAAATGAATGGAATTTAAAGCAAAGGTACATCATGGCGGCAACCCAACCTCCCTCTCCTAGACGCTACCATGTTATCCAGTTCGCTGGACAAATGTACCACATATGTCACCCCAAAGAAGTACCATATGCTCCTTGTTTTCACCCCTATCGGGGATGAAACCATCTTTGTATAATATTCCCATGATGTTATCAATTTATTCCACTAAAGAAGAAGGGGTCAATGTTCATCCAAAGATAAGGTTCTAGACTTACATTCTAGGATTGCCAAAAAATCTGCAACTGCATTGGTTGAACAACAAGAATGCATAACTAAAACATAATCTAGTTGAATAATGAGAGCATTGATACTTGACATAGTATTCTATAGCCTCCAATTATGGACCAAGTTAGCAGGTGGCTGTTTGTTTAAGAGCTTCTACAAACATTGTATTGCTCATTGGGAATATCCATCAACCTGCAATAAATTAAAACCTTCACGGATAGCAATGGAAAGACCTTTCGCCACAGCTGAAAATTATGACATAGTATTACTTGCGGAACCACAAATATGAGTGAAAATTCTCAAGGGAGCCCCATGCCAATCACAAAAATTCCCCCAAAAACTTGCAACTCCTGGATTTTCTTTGGACGCTCCATCAAAAATCAATTTGACAAAACCATAAGGGGAACATGTAAAGGAAGAGATAGAAGATAAGGGGATATGTGGAGGGGTTTGAGGGGGTGAAAAACATGTGGTGTGTGATAAATTAAGATGATGCAAGATCTCAGCATCATAACCTTCTACTTTCCATTCATCTTTCGACCAAGAGGCTGCTGCAATAGACTCATGTATATTTTGTAGAATGAGCCCTTGCACCATAAGAGTTATGCGCACTTGATTTGGAAAATTATCGCATTATGTTCCTTCAACAAATTCCAAAGGATAAACCTTGTAGCCAAAATCCATGCCCTATTAAAAATTAGATTTTTGAAATCTAAGAAGTTCCATTGCATCAGGAAATCCACGTGCATACCATAGAAACTATGATCAGAACCAAAGATATAAAGCAGGAAATACCACACATCCATTGCATACGCATAAGAGTGTAGCAAGTGTTCCATGGATTCTTCATCATTAAAGAGAGACTACAGAGAGAAGGACCTGATAGACCTTTCTTCCTTATCCTATCCCAAGGATCTGATTTCAAAGGACTAACCATAAGAATATTGATACTTTAGGCCAAAGAAACCGCAACTAGGCTTTCCTATAATCATCCCCACATTCTAAAAGATTATGAATTGCAACAAAAAAATAAGCTTCTTTGGCAGTGAACATGCCTAGAGACTTATTTCCCCAGTGTAAAATTTCTTATCCACAAGATAACCTTATGCTTCATTCCAATAATTCTTGATGAAATTCTTCCCAGAGTAGATCTAGAGATGAGTGGGGCCAATCCTCCTGAACATTCCATTTACACCCATACTCTTCAACAATCCCCGACTCCAATAATCCTTAACCTTGATTTGTAAAATGCTTTAATGCCTAGAGATCCACTCTATTAGCAAGTTTTGGAAGTTGTTGCCAAATATCCTCCCAAAAAAGAGTTTGTCCCCATTTTTAATTTCCCAAAAAGCATGCTCCCGCACAACCTTATGATTTTCCTGAGCCTAGTTTCATATGCTAGAACCAACCACCTAAGAATCCAAATTTAACATGTCTTCTTTCATCATAAAAGGAGAATATTTCCTCATTCAAATTTGCTTCCAAAGTTTTGAACCTCCATTCACCCATCGCCATCATAACTTGGCCCCAAAGGATGCACTCGTCATTGTAGGGTCATGAAATCCAATTCTTCTTGCCCATTTTGACAATACCAAAATATCCCATCCAACCAAGGACCATTGTTTAGCCTTATTAGCTCCCCTCTAATTAGAAATAAAATCTCCCATCACCATTCTAGGCATAGCCATGGTTGACATTTGGTAAAGAGAAAGAGCCTAAAGTACAGATTTAGTAAGAACCAACCAACATGCAAAATCGAGAGCTCAAAATGTCCAAGTATCAATATTATTGGAAATCTTAATAAAAAGGTTTTTCCAAAAAGAAACTTGCTTAGTTTTAGATGCCAATGGAACTCCAAGATATTTAGAGGACAGACAATCTCGTTGAAATTGAAGAATTCTAGTCAAATGACATTGGACCGAGTCCTTGCAATTGAAAAAGACAATGTGAGATTTGTCATTGTTCACTACCTGAGTAGAAGCCACTATAAATATTGAGAGAAGGTAGCACACTTATATCACCTCCTTAAGAGTTGGAAAATCAAAGAGACAAACTTTGTCAACAAATTGTTGATCCATTACCTAGAGAGTTTGGTCCAAACAATTGTAAGCCCCTAATCTCCACCTAAGAATGGGAATTTGAAAATAATCTACCCAACCCTTCCATAGAAATGATAAATAAGAACAAAGCTAGAGGATCCTCCTATCATAGTCCACGCGATGCATTAAATGTACCAAAAGAAAAACCATTGGTTAAAATAGAGAAAAATGGAGTCAAAATAAGTGAACACACCCATGATATCCATTGCCAGGAAAATCCCAAAGCATCTAATACCTGCAATAAGTAATCATTCCAAGGAACAAGCCATTCACCGCACATAAGGGATGGTTTTTCTTCAAACTATGTTTCTGGGCAAGAAAAGATGAATTTGACAAACTTGAGAGAGGTTTTTGTCCATAATTGACCCAAGAAAAAAATAATCTTTCAGTTTTTACATAGGTTTCATGGTTTGGGAGAAATATTGAAAACATCATTTGCCTCAGGAGGGTTAGTGCACCTCTGGAGTGACCTTGGTAAAATCATTTTTTCTCCTAGATGGAATGACCACATGACATTATTGATGATTTAAGTGATACGTAGACACAAAGAGCTTTCCAATGAGCTATCATGAGCTCAATTTCGAGTTGAAGAAGACCTTCAAAAGTTCACTGCAACAGCTCTATGCATTTTGGCTGCCTCATTCTACACATTTTGACCAGTCTTGGGAGATTGGACTTCTAACACGGAAAATGAACTCCAAATTGAAAAATTTAAGATGTTCTGGAAAGTAGAGTCGACAAGATTTTCAACAAGCTATCCCATGCCCAATTTGGACACTAGAAAGGTCTCCAAAAGTTTCCTGCAAAAGGCGTTGCGCTTCTGGAAGGTGGTGCTGCGCTCTTGGAGTTTCTGCCCAGTGTTAAATTACACGGGCACTGCGCTTCTGGGCTAGTGCTGCACTCCTATAGATGGATCTGCGCTTTGACTAGAAAAGCCTAAAAATACTTCACTCCTCTAAAATTCATCAAATTTCCTTCAATTTTCCCTTTTGATAAGTAAATATCATCATGTCTCTTGTTGTCTAGGGTGTTCATGTCAAGATTTTCTTGGTTTTTCATCTTTGAACTTAAAACCCGAATTTCTATGGTAAACCCTAGTTTTCCTACCACTCATTTCATAAGCTAAAACACTCATCCCCACTATTTCTATCCTATCCTATCAACCCCCTCACTCATACATTTTTTCCCACACTTTCATTTACACCCATTCCTCCAAACCATTACCCATAGCACCATACCCATCATGGAGTAGAGATGATTGATTTAGAAAATCAAAATGAAACTTCAGCTCAAAGCGTGCTTATGAGGGAAAAGGATGCACATATTCAAAGGTTGATGGACAAACTAGAAAGAGCGAAATATATCATCACATATTTAGAACAAGAGAACAAATAGTTGAATGATAAACAAGGCCTCATGGAGCTTGAAATTCTGAAACTGAAGAAGCAAAGTGACAAAGAGGCTCATGTCACTTTGACTCCCATTAAGCAAGAAATTGAACAAGATCGTGAAACTTGGCTTGAAAGGTCAAAATGCATCTTGAAGGATTAATTTAGAAGGCCAACAGGGACAAGAAAATGCTCTAGCACATGGCTTATCACTACATGACCCGCAACAAAATCTGTAACATGAGGATTAGAAAATTGAAGGCAAGCTTAAGGAGAGCTTTGGAGGGCAAAAAGAAGCAAGATAGGTTGAGAATGTTGGCTGAAGCCTCCCTAGTCCATCAAGGCAGTTGATGGTGGTGTCCCATGCCAAATTTGGGCAAATTTTGAAGAGTTTTTGCATTTTTGCAATTTTGAAATTTTTAACATAGGACATTTGACCAGAAGACAACGGTGCACTTTTTCCTGGGGCATTAGATGGAGAAAAGGTTGGCATTTTTGGATTCAGCATGATGAGGACATACACCTTGGAAAGTTTTAGAAGTTTTGGAGTAGATCTGGTCCACCAAAAGGTCCAAAAACTACTAAATAATCACCTCTCTACCTCTTTTTGGACACACATAAGCAATTTTGGGAGTTTCAAGTTTTGAGGGGGAAAATGACCTCCAAATTCAAAATTTCAAAGTGTTCCAGAAATTAGAGTTGAAGACATTTCCAATGAGCTATCATGGGCTCAATTTGGCTAAGGGGAAGACCTCCAAAAGTAGGTGGAAATCGACGCTGCACTTTTGACCAGTGGCGTTGCGCTTTTGACCAGTTTGCCTAGAAAATCAAAATTTCACTTGTTTTGACTGTAAATTTGTTTTCTCTCTCCTCATGGATGATTTCACTGATGTAATTGATGATATGACATGTAAATTTAATGGTAAAATATTGTTATAGGGTAGATTCATTAGTTAGAGGTGGTTTTGAGGTAAATGAATCAGTTTCCCCTTTTTTAGAGGCAAGTTGTTTGACTGCCTATATTCCAGTTCTCTATTTGGAAATGGTTGAAACAACCCCTCTTCTCATGGATTAGACCACAAAAGATCAGGATGAGTAGGTTAGATGTCTATATTATGTGTTTTCCTGGTTATTTAGTGAGGTTGGATTCACTTGGATGCTCTGAACCATATTGTACATCATTGTAAGCAGTTTGGCAAGGAAATTAATAGGAGTTGCAACTATTTTTATGGGATTCCTGTGGTATGGTGCTTTTTCATAGTTTTTTCTTTTGTTATCAATTGTTCACATGTTTTATGTATGCCATCATCTATTTCACTGCTTCTAAATTGAATGATATCAAGATAGATAGGTAGAATTCATTGTTTGCAGTGCTCTACCTTGGGAAACTGTTCAGTATACTATGTTTTATGTTGTTTGAGAAGGATACATGATTGTTACATGCCCTCCTTAGCTCCTCACTAGTCTTAGACATCTCATCTCACTCAATTTCAAGTGCTAAAGCCTATATCTACCTTGCCCCATAGAACAACCTACATTCTGACCTAATTTCCTAGACCTAAATTGCCCAACTCCATCTGATCCAGCAAACACCAACAAATTCAATCAAAAGCTTTTGAGCTACTATACCTAGCCTAAAATCCCTATCTGATCCATTCACCTTTATTGAGATCGTGAAGGAGAGATCCCTCTCCCTGCCTACTAGGGCTAGCTACCAGGTTAAGCTTGGTTTGTGGTTACACTAGAATTGCCTTCCTTCATCCTAAGGGCAATCTAGGCTCTAACATAGTGGCGACCATACTAGGGAAGTAGTTTTATGTTACTCAGCAAAATGTATCAAGTTTAGATCTAATTGTTGATGGTGGACAATGATCAGACACCAGAAGGCTGAAATCATTCACCTGGCAACGAGTTTATTTTTAGATTTGCATTTATAAAGTTTAATATTTATTTATATCCATTTTTATTCTAATATTATATATATTTTTATTCCATTTTGTATTGATAGAGCAACTAATCATAATTATTTGATAAAAGTTTATTTTTAAATTTGTATTTATTAGTAAAATTTATATTAAAATTTATTGTATCTATTATTTTAACTATTTGTTTTTAGTGTGATATTTTGGAAATTTTTCCTAGCAGAAAAATCTAGTCTAATTTATCTAAGGTGCCTTTTATATATATATATATATAGTCACACCTATCAGTAAGCCATAGCTCGTATGTGATTTGGAGGCCTGAAGCTTATTCTTTTTTCAGTATAAGATTCGAAACCCTTGAAACTGTCTATACCATGGTTTGGAAGGAAGTTGTTTCAGTCCTGCACAAGGCTCGGGAACTAGAGAAGCCACCACTAATCTTCACTGCATTTCTCGCATTTGTTATCGAAGTGGCCATCTTCTTTTATTTGCACATCAGCACCCACAAAAGTAGGAGTTGGCGAGGAATCCCACCAGGCACCTTTGGATGGCCTTTGATCGGCGAAACATTACAATTTCTACGATCCTAGAGGAAGGGAAATCCTCGTGAATCCTTTCACATTCAGACTCAGAAATATGGAAATGTGTTCACCACTTCTCTTTTTGGGCACCCAACTATTGTACTTTGCAGTCCCGAAGGTAGCCGCTTCTTGTTCTCCAATGAGAACAAACTGGTCGTCACTTCATGGCCCACTTCCGTGGGAAATCTCTTCCCAAGGTCTCTAATTACATCCAATTAGGACAATGGGAAGAGGTTGAGGAGAATCCCGATGACGTTCCTAAGGCCAGAAGCCCTTCAGAAATTCATAGGGCAAGTGGATTCAATGACAAAAGCTCACCTAGCCGAGCACTGGATCGGTAAAGACAAGGTGATGGATTTTTCTCTACTTAAAAGTTACACTTTCTCTCTGGCTTGTGCCTTGTTTGCCAACATAGACAATCAGGAAGAACAAGCTAGGCTTTGGCATCATTTTGAGGATTACGGTAAAGGAGTACTACAGATTCCCATAGATGTACCTGGCACCCGATATAACAAAGCCAAACATGTAGCTAATGCCATTCTTGATCAGCTCGACGCCATTATTTATGAGAAGGAAATTGCATTGCAGGAGGGAAAGGCTTCTCCAGAGCAAGATCTGTTGTCTTTTCTGCTCTCTAATGTTGACGAAAAAGGTGAATCTCTCACAAATGACGAGATTGAGGACATTATCCTTATGCTATTATATGTGGGTCATGACACCAGTAGTTCTACTTTGACAATACTGCTCAAATTTGTGGTTGAGAACCCTCACTGCTACGATAAAGTACTAACAGGTATGCTAAATCAATCAATTCTCTAATATTAGCATCATAGATAGCTAGATCCTACTATCTATGCTAGTTCCAGGCAGAAGACCTTTAGCTGGAGGTAAGGTTCTCAAGAATAAGCGGGCAAAGATTTGTTCAAATATTTATCCACGAACACTAGCTCCGTAAAACCCAAATTCCCCTACGCAACAAGCTCGGCAACACTTATCTTTTCTAGATGCAAAATTCAGTCTCTCTCATTTTTTTTAAGACATTATATCATTTGGTATGTAAACTATAGGTTGCATTTTCTCATAGGTTTCATTTGATATTTCCAGAGCAATTGGATATAGCAAGTTCAAAGGAGGCAGGGCAACTTCTAGAATGGGAGGATCTCCAAAGGATGAAGTACTCTTGGAGAGTTGCTCCATGAAGCACTTAGACTACTCCCTGTTGTTCAAGGAGGTTTTCGAAAGGCCATCAAAGACTTGATATATGAGGGATTCACAGTCCCTAAAGGATGGAAGGTAAGCCACTGACTGAAATCCTAGTTTCGGATTTTTACTGAGATTAAAACATAACTTAATAATTGGTTATCATGTACAGATGTATTGGACTGTCAACTCGACTCACTAGAATTTCAAATACTTCAGCAACCCAGAGAAATTCGATCCATCAAGATTCGAGGGAGCAGGGCCTCCTCCGTACACGTTTGTCCCGTTTGGAGGTGGGCCACGAATGTGCCTAGGTAATGAATTTGCTCAAATGGAAACTCTTATTTTTCTCCATAATATTGTGAAGAACACCAAGTGGAATTTAGTGAATCCTGGGGAGAAGGTGATTGTGGACCCTATGCCTGTCCCTGTCAATGATCTGCCCATCAAACTTGTTCCTCGCGATTAATGGATGACTTTGATCTCTGCTCTGATTCGAGTATTTTCTTGTCAACCCACTGCTCACACCTATTTTCATTCGGCTTGATCTATCATGCTTATGGACTTCTGTAAGCTATTGTATTCTATTATATTGCATGCACGCACTTATGAACTATTGTTATAAACATTCTGTGAAAACTATTTATGATGGCAGATGATTAATATTTATTGAGATTTGGTTTGATGAATTTTAAGCGATTAAATTTTTTGAACATGTTCAAAGAGAAGTGTTCTAAAATGGTACTACAAAGTTGCAACAATTTTATTTATTTAAAAAAGGTATTACAATATTGATGTCTAAAGAGAGCTTAATACCTAAAGAAAACCTCCAAACCAGATTCCTCATGACAACCCATGAATTTAGCTCCATGTTTCTTGCACGATCCACCTTTTCCAACTGGAAAAACAATACAAGAAACGAGGAGAAAATAATCCACCAGCCTAACAAATACTGAGGAAACATAGAGACACAAGTTACACCACACTAACTAATTGGTAGACAAATAAATAAATAAATAAAATAAAAATAAAAATAAATAAAAATAAAATAAAATAAAATAATATATATATATTACCACAACTAATTTGCAGAAAGAAAATCATAAAACAGTACCACAATGCCAAAAAAACAGGCATGTAATAATAGTTACGCCAACTGATGGAAAGAAAATCATAACACAGTGCCACAATACCAAAGAGAATTGGCACGTGATATGAGTTACTCAACACACCATCCAAGCCATTCTTGTACAAGAAACACAAAGATCAACATCAAAATCCATAACACAAAACCACATTTTTAACAGCGTACATGAAGACGACATGGATGAAGAACCAACATGACTGCCAAGTGCTAGCATCAATTTCTAGTCTAATAAATCATAGATCCGTGCACTCTTAAAAATATGAGGCCAAAAAAAGATGCAAAATATACTACCAATTACCTCCACAAAGCCTTATCTTAGAGTGCAATAGGGTCACAAGCTTCACTGAAAGAGAATGTCCTTGAAAATCGTTATCCGAAGAAAGTAACAGTGTGAGACCATATGAAATGAATGGAATTTAAAGAAAATGTACATCATGGAAGCAACCCAACCTCCCTCCCCCAGATGCTGTCATGTTATCCAGTTCGTTGGACAAAAGTACCCCAAGCATGCCACCCGAGAAAAGTACCATATGCTCCTTGTTTGCACCCCTATTAGGGATGAAACCATCCTTGTATAATATTCCCATGAGGTTATCAATGTATTCCACTAAAGAAGAGGGGGAAACCTTCGTCCAAAGATAAGGTTCTAGACTTGCATCGTAGGTTTGCCAAAAACTCTGCAACCACATTGGTTGAACAATGAGAATGCATAATCGAAACACAATCTAGTTGAATAATGAGAGCACTAATACTTGACACAATATTCTATAGTCTCCAACTATGGAACAATTTAGCAAGTGGTTGTTTGTTTAAGAGCTTCTACAAACATTGTATCACTAATTGGGAATCTCCATCAACCTGCAATAAATTAAAACCTTCATGGATAGCAATGGAAAGACCATTCACCACAGCTAAAAATTATGCCATTTTATTACGTGTGGAGCCATACATCTGAGCGAAAATTCTCAAGGGAGCTCCATGCCAATCACAAAAAATCCCCCAAAAACATGTATCTCCTAGGTTTTCTTTGGACGCTTCATCAAAAATCAATTTGAGAAAACCATAAGGGGGGCATGTAAAAGAGCTAGAAGATAACGGGATATGTGGAAGGGTTTGAGGGGGTGAAAAACACGTGTTGTGTGATAAATTAAGACGATACAAGATCTAAGCATCACAACCTTCTACTTTCCGTTCATCTTTCGACCAAGAGGCTCCTAGAATAGACTCACGTATATTTTGTAGAATGAGCCCTTGCACCATAAGAGTTATGTGTACTTGATTGTGAAAAATTATCACATAATGTTCTTTCCACAAATTCCAAAGGATAAACCCTATAGCCAAAATCCATGCCCTATTAACAATTGGATTTTTGAAATCTCAAAAGTTCCATTACATGAGGAAATCGACTAGCATACCATAGTGTTAGAAAACTTTGACGAGTGCAAAGGAGCTTAGAAACCAGTTGCGGCAAAATCTACTAGCTCAAAAATAGGTTGCAGAGTGGATATCACAACCACACAGGGACTTAATTAAAACATAAATTTTACGCATAGCAAAACAAAGTAAAACAAAAGGAGGAGCTCATATCGCAACCACACAAGGACTTGATTAAAACATAAATTTTACACATAGCAAAATAGAGTAAAACAAAAGGAGGTTGCTGTAAATCTACTTGTGAAGGATTAATGTCATAACGCAACTAGCCACACTTTATATTATATGTCAAAACATAAAGAAATTACTTGTGAAGGATTAGAGGTTGCCGTAAATCTACTTGTGAAGGATTAATGTCATAACGCAACTAGTCACACTTTATATTATATGTTAAAACGTAAAGAAATTACTTGTGAAGGATTAATGCCATAACGCAACTAGCCACACTTTATATTATATGTCAAAACATAAAGAAATTACATTACTTTTGAAGGAATAATGCCATAACACAACTAGCCACACTTTATATTATATGTCAAAACATAAAGAAATTACATTACTTGTGAAGGATTAATTCCATAACGCAAATAGTCACACTTTATATTATATGTCAAAACATAAAGAAATTACATTCCTATGATAAATAGAGGGTAACACAACAAGCTTACTACGATTTACGCATCACTAGGTTGTGGAGTAAACTTACTTGTGAAGAATTAGGATTAATGCCATAACACAACTAGCCACACTTTATATTATATGTCAAAACATAAAGAAATTACATTGCCATGATAAATGGATGGTAACACAACAAACTTACTGTATCACTGGGTTGCGGAGTAAACTTACTTGTGAAGGATTAATGCCATAACGCAATTAGCCACACTTTATATTATATGTCAAAACATAAAGAAATTACATTCCCATGATAAATAGAGGCTTCAGCTCCAAGTGAAAAACACAACAAACATATCGCATCATTGGGTTTCGGAGTAAACTTCTGCAAAACTCCGTAAAACTGGTTTTGACCTGTCCACCAATATTTCCTCCACGATTTTCTCCTCACTACCTCACAGACTCTTACTCTCTAACTTGCCCAGCATTACAAATGAATTTTACATCCATATTTATCTTAACATACTAATTTGACATTAATTACATGGCAAAGAAAATATTTAATACACAGCATGGGTGATTTTACATAGTAAATGATTTTATGAACTTGCAGGTGTTGTGGAGTGTGGGAAACAGCCATGGAGTGAATGCTTGCCCATATCTATTTACCAAAATACATTAAATTCCTTAAATTCTATGATGTGTTGTGGAATGGTCTGCACTATACTTCTGCTCTGACTTTAGTCCTTTTGCCTGCAAATAAAATCGCAACCGTGTAGTGGTTGATTGGGCAAGCATGGTGTTTGTGAGTGTTTTTAAGGTGATGCTTGGGATTAATATTTCCAACACTCCCCCTTAATAACAATTGTCGCCATTGACAATTCCCCAATAATCTCTGAGATAAACAAAACTTTCACATGCCAATGGCTTTGTGAAAATATCAGCAAATTGTTCCTGTGATCTGCAGTGCTACAACACAATTTCATCATTGTTAATCAACTCTCTAATAAAATGATATTTAGCATCAATATGTTTCGTCCTCTTGTGAAAAACGGAATTCTTTGATAATGCAATTGCTTATGTGTTGTCACAGAAAATAGTTGTCGTTCCCTCTTGGTTGTGGTGAAGATCCCTCAACATCCTTCTCATCCAAACTGCCTGACACGCTGCTACTATTGTGGCAACATATTCGGCTTTTGTTATTGACAATGATACTATTGGTAGCTTCTTGGAAGCCCATGAAATGGCTCCAGAATTCAAATGAAAAACATATCCTGACGTACTCTTTTTGTCATCGACACTTCCTGCCCAATCACTGTCAGTGTAACCAACCAGCCTGAAATTATCTATTGCGGTTTACAAAATGCCATATTGTTTTGTCCGATTGACATACCTTAAAATTATTTTCACTGCTTTCTAATGTGTCTCCTTGGGTGTCTCCATGAACCTCGACACCAAACTCACTGCATACATTATATCCAGCCTACTGGCAGTCAAATACATCAAGCTGCCTATCATACTTTTTTATAATGTCGGATTAACATTGCTGTTGCAATATTCTTTCCTTAACTTCAACCCCATGACAGTTGGAGTTGGTGCAGGCTCAATGTTCCCGCATTTTAAACCTCTCCAAAATGTCTACCACATACTCTTCTTGAGAGATAAAAATGTCATTTTTTGTTTGCTTTACTTATATGCCCAAACAATATCTTAACAACCCTAAGTTAGTCATTTCAAATTCATTCTTCATGACTTATTTGGAATCAGCGATGAGGAAATCATCACTGTCTGTAAAATAATAATATATATCTTATAATATATATATATATATATATAATATATATATATATATTATATATATATATATAAGATGACAATAAGAATCTTACAATCACTCTCTTTGATGTAGAGAGTAGACTCACCATCACATTTGTTGAAACCATTGTCCAACAAGTAGGCATCTATCTTGTTGTACCATGCACACGGTGTTTGCTTCAACCCATAAAGAGCTTTCCTCAACTGGTACACTTTATATTCTTGGCCTTCTACCTCATAACCAAGTGGTTGCACACCATACACTTCATCTTTCAGCACTCCATTCAAGAGCACTGATTTTATGTCCATTTGATACACTTTCCATTTATGTTGCGCGAAAATTGCTACAACTGTACGCACCTTCTCCATCCTCCAAACTGGCACAAACGTCTTCGTATAATCTCTTGCATGCTACTGTTTGTATCCTTCGACAACTAGCCTTGCTTTGTGCCTTTCAATATTACCATCAACATTGCTATTGGTTTTATAGACCCACTTCACTCCAATGACTTGCTTTCCTTGTGGTAGGTCCACTAACTCCCGTGTGTCATTCTTTTCTATTGATTTTATTTATTCCTCCATTGCCGCAACCCATTTTTCATCTTTGACTGCATCTTCAAAATGGATTGGGTCATCTACATGATGAAACAAAGAAAATAATGAATTCAAACCAGCATTGTTATCAACTTCATCTTGCTCATAAATTTCATTTAAATTTCTGAATTTTGGTCTTCTTATGCTTGCTAAAGATGGGCTTGACATGTCACTTGGTGTTGCGCTTTATGGCATGCTTGGAGAAGCATTTGCTTGACTGCACAATGTTGTCCTATTATTTGTTGTTGGTGTTACTTGTTGCATTCTTTGTTGTGCTTGAATATGTGTAGAGGGAGTCCTTGTTGAGGAATTACTTGCTGCTATTAATTCCTCTTTGTCCTCATGTGGTATACATGCTTTCACATTGACTGTCTTCTCTAAACTTCCATCCCATGCTTCTTATTCTATGAACTGCACATCTCTGCTGATTATGACTTTCTTGATTGATTGATTGCAGAGTTTGTGTGCCTTGGATTCATCACTGTATCCAACAAATATACGTTTCTCCCCCTTGTTGTCCAACTTATTCCTCAACTCATCTGAGACATGTGCATATGCCACACAACCAAAGACTCTCATGTGAGTGACTCTATGCTTTCTTCCACTCCATGGCTCTTCAGGAACTATGTTATGGATGCTTTTGGTTGGACATCTATTCAATATATATGTTGCACATGCAACAGCTTCAGCCCAATAATCATTTGGCAAATTCCTTGCCTTCAGCGTACTCCTTGCCATTTCCATAATGGTCTTATTCTTCCTTTCCACTACAAGATTTTCTTGCAGTGTATATCTTGATGTAAATTGCTTGTGAATTCCATGCTCCTTGCAAAATTGAAGGAAGCCATTTGAGATGTATTCGCCACCTCTATCAAACCTAAGGACTTTGATGTTGTGTCATCTTTGTTTCTCAACAAGAGCCTTGTATTGGCAAAAGCACTCAAACACTTCACTTTTCTGTTTTAGGGGATAGACCCATGTCTTTCTTGTGTAGTCATCTACGAAGGTCAATAAATAGTGGCTGCCAGCAATTGATTGTGTCTGCATTTGTCCACATAAATCTGAGTGGACAATCTCCAAAGTTTCCTTTGCCCTTACTGACTTTCCTGCTAGAAATATCTCTCTATGTTGCTTGTCCAAGATACGTCCTTCACATAGGCTATCCAGTTTTTCTATGAGTGGCAATCCCTTCACCATGCCTTTTCTATGCAGCAAATTCAAACCTCCAAAGTTGAGATGTCCAAATCTCAAATGCCATAACCAATTTTCATCTTTGACCTCTGCTTGATAGTTCATTTGTGTGACGACTGCCTCTTTTCTTCCATGTTGCCACTGGTCCTATCTCCCAGCACTGCATCCACACTACACCTCCTCTCATCATGTTGCATCATGCTACACACTGTTACACTGCAACTTAGTTACTGAGAAGTAAGTAACTGATCTCCCAATTGACCTCCCTGTTGGGCTAGAAACACCCTCTGATACTGAAGCTCTCTCTGCCGCTCCATCCGGATCCATCTCTACCCACTTAGCAAGTCCTGCTACTCCTCCTCAGGGCTCCCGTAGCAAGGTCTAATCAAAGAGGCTAGGTACCTAAAGGATCCTACCCCTATTTTAGCCTTCTTGGGACAATCACTTCACATTGCCCCACCCCACACCTGGAGGTATGGATGCATGTGATCCCTCTACCCACCTAGCTCAAAATTTCCCCCTACTAGAGGTCTCTGCATGAGTGGATGACTCCACTCGGTCTCCTCTCGGCTTCTCCAGTTGTGGTTGCTCCATAACCTCCTCAAGTTACTGCACCAATTGTGGCTCCTCCACAATTGTCTGAGACTTCTTCTAGTGCTCCATGTTGAGAGGTAATGTACTCTCCCTCTCAACCACTAAGTCTCCAACAGTTGCCTTGCTCCTCAAGGCTTTGCATGCATATTGAACCTTAAGAGCATACAAGTTCTTGACTCGTGAACCGATCTTCTTCACCTGTCTCATGGTGATGTGTCTAAGGAAAACCTTTCCCTTACTGAAGACTACATCATATCCTTTTTCCTCCAGCATCATGATTGATAACAAGTTATTCTTCAGTCCTAGCACATACTTCACATCTGTCAAGGTAATGCGAGCTTCATGCTCCCTTTGAAAAGAAACCGTGCCCACTCTTGAAACACTATACTTTTCATCATTACCCATCTCTATGAGTATCTTGAGGTCTTTCTCCTCCAAGGTATTGAACAAACTCTTATCGTCGGTCATGCGGAATGAGGCTCCACTATCAAGAAACCAACCACAATCCATCATCGATGAAACTGCGCATGTGATGAGGGTAAACTCCAATTTGAACTAAGAGGCCAATGCCTCACCTTCAGATCCTTTCGAGGATCCCTTCTTGCATTTCTTCAATGGACAATTAGTTGCATAATGGCCCACCTCATGACAATTAAAGCATCTCACTTTAGATTTGTCAATCTTGTTCCCACCATGAGAAGAATTCGATTTGGGATGAGAATCCTTCTCCTGCCCTTTCCTTGCCTTACTCGCTAGGGCACAATTTTCTTCATCCTTATTGGATGAAGAACCATCTCTGGTGCTTCTCCTGATCTCCTCCTGCATCATATCCAACCATGGTCATTCCCAATCTGGCAGTTTCTCTCTTCCATTCACTGAGTCTTGGAAGCTATGTCAGCTCTTAGGAAGACCGAGGAGAGCAAGACTCACCATGTCATCATCGGCTGTTGTGATTCCTACACTTCCAAGCTCATCCCAGCAGGTGGTGAGCTTGTTCAAATATGTAGAGATCGTGTCACTTTTTTCACACTTGATTTTCCGAAGCTTGTCTTTCAGCACCAACTTGCTCTAATTGTTGTTGTTATGATATAGATCCTTTAATGTCTTCCACACTGAAAATGGTGTCTCCTTCCCATGGGGACTCGAGAAAATATGGTCTCGAACTCCCTCTAGAAGAATCCTCCTTGCTCTAGCCACACATTTCTTCCATTCCGCCAATTCTTGGGCATTCGCTGCTGTTGGCTTGGGGACTTCTTGATCAATGAAGTCCTTCAAACCATCGTCCTCTAATAGCTCTTCCATGCGATCTTTCCAGGATATATAATTTGAGTTGCCATCCAGGGCATACTCGAATCTCAAACCATTGAATACCATTGGTGAACTTTGAGATGTGATAAGAATTTGATTTCTACAATCAAGAACTTCGAACTTCGAACTTCTCCATTCTTTGTATACTATTCTCTGCTTTGATCACCTTTGCTCTGATACCATGTAGAAATTTCTCACTGTAGATCACCTAATAATGCAATTGTTAAAATTGGAAACTAGGGCCAAATTCCATGTGGGTCAGCTTATTTATGGTAGTTGATATTTTTATTGGATCCCTCTCATCAAGAGGTGTAGGATTGATCTAAATATCATTCAATTCCGATAAGTATTTATGGAGATATGAATTTATTTTGATTATGGAATTATCATAGAGTCTATTAGCTTCCTATACCAATAGGTTTCATCTTTCATGATTGACTAGAGAAGTGCCAAATATGTTCATCCTTTTCATGCTGCAAAGGTTCCATATTTTGAAGAATTTCACTATGTATAGGTGGTTGACTCTTGTCACAATTGATGAATAGCTAGACAGTCTAATCCTGGCTAGATCATGTTTGAATTTTACTTGTCTTAGAATAGAGAATAAAGGTCTGCACAAACAGTTTAAGCCTGGCAAACAAGTAGTTAGGTAGAGAAGCAAAGGGTCTCAACAGCTTAATTTGAGCCCTGGAATAGATAAGGGTAGACTTAGATGGGGGGTAGCTAAAAGAAAAGAGAGGAATCAGGGTTTGCTAGTTCAAATGCACCCAATGAAAATGAAGAGAAAATGTTAGGTATACTAGGTTGGGTAGGCAGTTTTAATGGTATAGAAGCAGGTGTATGAGCAATTTTCTCCTTTGGAACAATTTTTCATCTCATAAAAATCATAAGGTACCATGGCAAGGTGGCTACAAAACAAATGGAGCATGACTAATTCCCCTCCCCATTTTCCCGAGAAACACTTACTGACATTCCCCCCAAGGGCAATGAGATCTGCACATTACCTTTATTCCACTTCATCTCATAGAAAAACTAAGTGAAAATGTGTTTTCACCTAGGCAAAACAAGCCACATTTCTTGTGTAAAATGTCTTTATTCCCTTTTGCCAAGTTTCCTAGACTTCACAACTGGGTATCCTTGCATTCCCCCCATGCCTAAGTTTTCACTCTACAAACTTAGCCTAAACCATACAAACCCATCCCACATAATCATATTAACCTACTAACCCTATTATATAGCTCCTATGTGTATTCCCCTCCCTTACTATGTAAAAATACACAAAATCCCTAAAAAATCTAATACCCCGACCCTTGGCTAACTATAGCTATATTTTAAATTTTTTTAGGGAGTTATTGGTCCACCTGGGGCCAATAACAACCCTCCATGTGCCCATCAGGACTTGTTTGGCCTCTGGCTAAATAAACAACCAAAAACCCTCATTTTTACCCCCAAAAACCCATTTACCCAAAGTTCGAAATACACCGAAAAACAATACAAAACACAAAAACTAAAGCGGGTCCCCAACTGTTAACCTGTCGCCACCTTCATTACCCGCCAGCTGTCGGAAATATCGCGAGCCCTAACCTGCCGAACTATAGCATCCGGGGGATGGGCGGTATTTTCGCCATACCGAGGACACGTGTCAAGCGCCCGGTGTGTTCAGAGCCCCCTCCCCCGAAACCACTTCCCCTCAAAAGCGGTGTGGGGAATACCACTTACCACCCGCTTGCGTCCCTACTGACGTCATGCCCACGTCACCTAATGACATCACCGACCTTGCTACCTGCCTATCTACTGACGTCACCCGCCATGTCACCCGCCACGTCACCCACCACGTCACATGCCATGTCACCTGCCATGTCAGTATCCGTACCCAATGATGTCATGCTGACATCATCAAGAAAAAGCGCCCTGAACACGCCAAAGTCAAAATTTCAGGTAAAAGTGGTGAAAACGCTTGTTTTTACCCATTTCTATTTGTTTTCTATACGCAACCTGTGCATGCAAATTTACGTGCAAAAGACTATTTTCGCCATTCAAGTCTGCCAACCAGCAGTTTTACTCCACATCTCGGCCCCTCGGCTCACTTGGTCACCAGCAAATCGGCCATTCTGCCGAGAAAACAGGTATTTACAGCAAATTGCTCTCGACCCTGTTTTTATTGGATTTCACTGTAAAATTGGCGACATAACCTATAAATTGAAGTAGGAACACTCTGTTGTTGTCAAAAATACTCACCATAGCCTCTGAGTTGCCAAATTCACCAGAAACCCACACAGCGAGCTAAAATTGAGCTCGTTCAGCCCTGCAAACTCTACAAGAAACCCAAAAAACTGCCTTTTGCCCATAATTGTAGCTCATTGTGCCAAAGAAGCCCATAAGTCCTATTTCTCCAGCTAACTTCAATCCACAGAGTTAAATTAAAGCCAACAAACCAGTTTCAACGGTGAAAATCCCGGAGAAATCCACAGAGCCATTGTTTCACCCATTTTCCTTGCATAGAACCAAAATTTCCAATTTTAAAGGCAACAGAGCTTAGCCATGGAAGGTCCAGTGGCCTTGAACATCACTCCTCTTAATGCACCCCAAAAGGAGTTGGAACATTTGCCCTTAGCTGATAGAGACTATCTAATCTAAGACCTAGTAGGCTACCAAAACCATCTGCAAGCAGTCTGTGAGCTTAGAATAGTTACCTAAATCAAAATGATGTTTATGGCATATGGGAATCAAATCTACCCATATACTACCTCCCCTCTGTGAATATATTCCCTGAGATCATTCACCTCTGTTGTGAGAACTATGAGCCAACAAACAAGACAGTTAAGAGTCCATCGGGAACTACCCTTTTTCATATTGCTCCTGACTCTATAAATCAAATGCTGAACTTCAAACCAACCCACCTCCAGTTTCCTCTTACCATGAAGTTCTTGCTGGATGAAGGTCCCAAACTCTCCAGCTCAGAGATAACCAGAATTGCCCAAGTGTTTATGAGAGCAGATTGCCAGCCTAAGGAGCCACCTCCTTTCCACTATGCATCTTTCACTGAAGTGGGTAGATTAGTTGTTGATATGATATCCTTTGTTCTGGGGTTCAAGACAAGTGAGCATATTGAAGAAACCATATTGGTTATGATGTCTATATTTACCCCAGGACAACCCCCTGCTATCAAATACAATTATGCCAAATTTATTGCCAACAAGATACATGACCAATTGTTGAGGCTAGACAGGGAGGGAATCTTTAAATATTCATCCTATATCTATCATCTATTCTTGTATTACCAGCCAGATATCTTCCAATTCCCCATTAGAAAATTGGACCATAAAGGGGAAAGGAGGTCTGTGATTTTTTGGACCCCAATCTTTCATGAAGTCCACAACTCTCCCTACTCTTATTGTGAGTTTATTGATTTGTTTGTATACCCAGTCTCTTCTCTCTTGATGAGAACTCCTCCTCCTAGACTGACACATGATATGCAAAAGATACTACAGCTCCCCAAAAACTATAAAATAGGTGACTGGTACTTTTACCAGAATCACACTATTCTTAGGATATATGGCTGTGAGCTATGCCCCTACAGGCTACCCAAATATGTGCCAATGAGACTGTTTGCCTTGGAATATTTCAGGCAATTCATCAATTCATATCTAAGTCACTTCCATAGCACAAAGAAAAAGGCCCGATTGAAACTCAGAGACCAGTTAGGCCCCTTTGTTATGAACAAGAAAGAGGGATGGAAGGATGCTGATGAAATATTGGGTCAAACACTTAGACTCAAGAGAAGCTTTTGGTGGGTACCCTATGACCCATATGGATTTATCAATGCAAGAAGGGTAAAATATAGGTTGGCACCCTATGAACATTGTAGCATCCCTGACATAGAAAAGTTTGCCAACCAAGATGAGTGGGTGGAGGGCACACTAGTTGAAGAGCTAACTGAGGAAGAGAAAATGGAACAAACCATGAAAATTTTGGAAAAAACTCTTGACTTAGATTCTTTTGGGCAAGTGTCATTCAAAATACCACAGCAAACCGGGGAAAGCTCATCAACTGCTACAACTTCACAACAAGTTTCCCAGGAAAGGACTACACCAACAACAGGGACAACAAAGAGCAAGGAGTTAGTAGTTGCAGAGCAAGAAACAATGGAAGAACAGTCAAATACCTCAAAAGAACACAGTCAAGGGCAAGCCCCTTCACTACAGGCACAAGCGCCAGAAGTACCAGCACTGCAGACTCCTCTTCCAGAGGAGAGAAGTAACAAAAGAGACTGTTTAGAGACCACGCCTGCAAGTGGGTCAACAGAACGGCAAGAGGCCAAGAGGCAAAGGATAGATCCTCCTGAAGAGGACATTGTGGAAGACATCACTAAAAGCACAAGAGGAGAGAGGGCCATCAGCCAACAGACTTCCGCTAGCTCTCACACACAAGAAGGGGAGAGGCAGCATGGAATGGAAGTCTCCTCCTCAAGGTCACAAGCCAAGAAACGATCAGACATCAAACAATCATTTATGGAGATTAAGGCTCAAAATGAGTCATTAAGAATTCAGTTGTATGATCAATTTCTTAAGATGACACCCTCCAAACAGCATAGACTAATGGTAGCTTATGACATCAAGTAGGAGAAAATGATCTTAAGTCATTTCAAGCCCAAGGTTCAGCAACCACAGTCTACAGCTGACTACGTAAGGACCAATCTATAGGTCCTTGCCAAAGATATACACCCAATGGACCAAATAGAATTACACAAACAAACAGGTTAAATGGTCTATGCCACATTGGCAAACAAGGCAATGCTAGCCCACCAATTAAAAGAGTCATTGAGTAATACATCTGCTCAATTGGATTTGGACAAGATCTCTTCTCTAGCCAAAGACAACAGAATAAAGACTCTGGAAGAAATAATTATTGAGTTGGGACATGATCCCAAGGATGCCAAGGGCATCAAAGCATTGATAAAGAAGAAGGAGGAAGATATTGCTACCCTTAGAAAGCAATTGAAGCTGCCTGTCACCATGCATCCACAAACAACAGAGCTAGCACAAGAAAAAGTAGAAGATGATGTAATGGATTTATTGATGAGAATGAATCAAAGGCTAATGCAAACAGAGCAAGAGTTGGAGAAAGCATTGCAGGCTAAGTAGGGAGAGCCAACCTCCCAGCCACCTGAAACAGCTCCAACAATTATCTCTGCTCCCCCCACAGACACAGCAGCAATCCCTCCCACTGAGCCAGCATCAACAACAGGTACAACAACTACAGATGCTATAGCAGCAGCAACAACAAAGCCTGAGACCAGCATGAGGATGGAATAAATGATGAAGGCAGTGAAAGAGCTAGAAGCTCAACTGTTAGAGCTTAAAGAGGCAAAAGAAAGACTAGCCAAGCTAGAAGTGAGCTATGACAAATAAAAAATAATAGTGGCAGAGAATACTAGAGAGGTGAAGGCCCTGGAGAACAAGGTGAAATCATTGGAAAATGATCTCACCTTGCATAAACCTCTGGCAGACATTAAAATGATTATGTGGACCAAGATTGGCCAATCCATTACTGACCAATGGCTATCAATTCAGACAATCTATGAACAAATCGAATTAATAGAAAGGGAACAAGAGCAAATTCAGAGGGCTGGGGCATCATTAGGAAATATGCCTAAGCAGGCCAATAGGCTCATCCATTTTTTGAATACCAATACTAAAGAACAACTAGCAGCTTTGGACATCTCGGATAGGACAGACACCATTTTGACAGTGAAGAGGTGCTAACAATGAGAAATTTTATAGAAACTTTGGAAAGGAAGTGTCAAGAAATGCAGATGGACATTAATGCCTTCACAGGGAACTTCACAAACTTGCAGCAGAAGGGTCTACCCAGTTTACTAACAAGCAATCAAAAACTGTTATCACATCAATAGTATGCTCACAGGGTAAACATGTATGTAACAAATCAAATCACTGCATCATCCAGCACCTCAGAAGACACAGGGTCTCCTTCTAGACAAAATTTATATGACAAATTAGAAAATTTGTTTTTTATAGAACATGAAATAAATCATCTTTTTGAAGTCAAGCCTAACTTTTATAGGTATACTGAGGCTGATGAAATACTTGTAAAAATACAAAGACATCAGTTGCCTACAGAACAGTGGTGGTAGAGTATGCTAGAAGCTTTTCCTAGGTAATTTGGATCTTTCTGCCTATGTACACTTGGTCAAATAGCAAGACAAGTGGCAGATATGAAGGAAGGAGATCAAGCAAATATTAGGACATCAACGCAGGAATGCAAATTAAAGACACAACTACCAGCCGAATTCCTGGGTGAAAAGTCAAAAATATCTTATCAGTTAAAGCAGCCAGCATAGCCACAATAACTCCTACCTTTATTTCTGCATCTATTTCTCTGACAGAGTAGGTGAAGGAAGTTATTACTTCATATCTTATCCACGAGATATTTTGTAACTCTCTTTTTGTATAAATACCCCCCCAAAGAATGTATTCGGGGTTGGTGATTCTCCTCTTGGACTGCGCTGTAACTCTGATATTTCTTAATACAAAGGATGTTGAAATGCATTGCTGTTGGACCTTCTGAATGTGGATTTGATGATTCTGGGCTCTGCTACAGAATCCCTGTGTGTTTCTTTGTCTCAATAAGTTATTCTAAATTGTGTTTTTGTGTTTTCTATGTTTGCATAATTCATATATGTTTCATAATCTTAACAACAAGGAAAAAGAATAGCCCATAACTTGTTTAAATATACTTTGTGTTCAATTCCTACTGTTATTTATGTTTTCTTCAGAACTGGCATAAACAGAAATTCTTAAATGCTTCTGTTTCCACTAATTCTTTCATTTTGAAAATTGCCAAGGAATTCTTCACTGCTCCTTGAAAATATTCATGCACCTTCCCTCTGCCACCATGATAAAGGATCCTTGACTTCCCTTTACCCCCTGGCTTGCATCCCATCAATTTCTAGATCTCAATATTGTTCCAAAACTGATTATCTTGCTCTGTATTATTGCCCTTTATCACAGAAACACACTCAGCAGTCCATCTTCATAGACTCCATTGCCTAATGGAATAAACTCTTTCAGACTTGCATCCTACCTCTGTTTGAAATCACCATCCAAACAAATTTAAAACAAACCTCTGCACATCATAACTAGCATAAAAACTTCAAATAAACAAAGTTAAATTATAAAGAGAGAGCCCTCTATAGATGCAATTTGGCTAGATATTGCATCTAAAAGATTGGTTAGTGGTTACCTCGACCGTATTCCCTTTTCTCACAAGTTTTGGGGAACAACCTGAGTGATAACATCATTGGCGACTCCGCTGGGGATTGAATGAATTAGAAAACTATGGAATTAATTTACCTAATGTTTTTGTTTTTTATTTACTTTTTTAAAGAAATGTTATTTTTATTAAAATAAGAAAGTTGTGATCAAGCCTATAATCATTACATTCCTTCTTCCAATATTTGTTGTTGGATTGAGATTGAGCACAAAGTCTAAATCCAACCTCTCAAACATTTACCCCATGATATAGTACTTTTGGCTTCCTTCCACCTATAAATTCTCCATAATACTCCCAATATCCAAACTCATTTACATTACATCACAAAGTTGATTTATGATCATAAGAGGATTACCATGCGCTAATTGGAATATCTCATTGATTTGAGGTTGACTTACTGTTATAGCTCCAAATATCACTCTTGATGTTTGTGATGTTGCACTCATGGCCTAGGGAAACCCCTCAATCCAGACTTGGTCCAAATACTTAAAAAACAGTGTTTTACTCCCTATACACGATATTTCTCTGAGCTAAACGCGTGTGTACGCAGGTCTGTGTATACCAAACTTGCGTATATGTCTTAAAACACTTCAAAACATTAAATCTCCTTAATTTTAGGTGTAGATCATGGGTTTTACTTGTTGATTACCTATTAGTGCCCATGGCCCAACTATTCCCAATGAATTCCCAACTAAAAAACTACTTTGGGAGAAGTATAAAAAGGGTTCAATGGGAAGGCCTAAGGGAGGAGAGAAGAGAGAGAAAAATCACTCTGCTGAGATTATCCCTGATCAGGTCTGAAGATCCTTGTGCTTCCAACACTTCCCCCATTACAAGAAACCCTTGTTTCCTTGAGTTATGATGTCTTTCCATTAGTTGAGATATCCTTGAGTGAGTCATGGAAGGATTTTGTTGAAGGCTTGAGATTGGACGAATCCGGAGGAAGGTTCCTCTTGGAGCCTGTGAAAGGAAGATTCAGGTGAAATCATTCCTTACTGTATTTTAGTTATCTATAATAAAAGAAACACTTGTCTTGTTCCTGATATTAATGTTCTTCATGCTTATGATATCAATGTTATGATTTACATATGAATGGTTGTTTCAATTGTATAACTAACTACCTTTCAATATTCTATGAAGTTGATTTCCTTATGATGCTTGGTCCATATACTGTTATGCTTCCTTGAATTGATTGTCTTGCAGGTTGCAGGATCGAAAGGAACTCCAAGAGGGTTTGGACCCTGGCTAGATCTACCCAAACAAAGGACCCCTAAGTGCACCTCTCTTCATGTAGTTTTTTTATATTAGTATCATGGTTGTATGGAATGTTTGTTTTTCTTTGTAGATAACCCCCACTCTATTAGGGTATTGACCTAAGACCCTAGGGGACTTTGTACCTCAACATTTAAATGTATTTTATTTAATTCTGCTTTTGCATCTCTCACTTCCTTCTTAGAATATCTCCCAAGTACTTTTTTGGAGCCTTGAATTTCTTGTCTGTTTTTTTCATCTCCCTAATTCGTTTATTTTTTTTTCCTATCTAGTCAATACTTTCCCAAAGTTTTCATGTGATTCCTTTGGTATTGTGTACGTGTTGCCCATTTTCTACCCTTTATTCCCTACAGTGTGTCACCTTGTTATAGAACCAAAGAGTTTTTATTTCTTACCAATGAATTCATTTCTTCTACAAGTTATTTTTCATGAATTTCCTCATTTTCATCTAGAGTTTCTTCTTGGTCCTTTGCAACATATTTTTTCTTATTGTTTTGTGATGCTTTTGATATTTTTTCTTCTTGCTCCTTTTCATTTTCTTCTTGAGACTAGAGGAAATCAAAATGATTTTCAGAGGTCATGGCTGCATTTCTACCCTACGTGGTTTGAGATTTAGAATTTATTGTATTTCCTTTATTCTTTCCCTTTTATTGACTTTTCTATTTCTCTTCTTGACCTATTATTGTATCCACCCCTTTAACAGATTGAGACCACTTGCAATCTCTTACAAAATGGCCATATTCATTACAAAATATACATTTGAAAGACAGTTTCTTATAGTCAAGAGTCTTGCAATGGGGCCATTCTCCCTATGTGAGACTATTTATGAGGGAAACCCTTTCTCCAGATCTACTTCGACACATTTTTTTGTGCAAGAAAACTAGAATCCTTTGGGTTCAGCCCTATCCAAGTATTTCCCCAACCCATTTCTAATTTCTTGTAAACAATCATCACTTCAACATAAAAGTGGAAGCCAAGGAAGCTTGACCCAAATAGGAACTACATTTAGGATATCTTCATATGGGTCAAATTCCAAGGACCATTTAATGAAATACATAACTCTTGTCCCAAAAAATAAATTCCATTTCAAAAAATCACATATTTATCTTCCTTAAATTCAAATAGGAAAGAAAAAATCCATTTCCGCATGCATACATGCCAATATTACCTTTCATTAATGGCTTCCGGGTTTTCACCAACCATAGCTCCATGGATCTTGGAGATGGTCACATTCCTGTGAACTCCCCCACTAAATATCGTTCTAAATATGCTAAAGAAGTTCTTTGAAACCCCGCGGGAAGAGCTACTAAAGGAATAGTCTTTGCTTTTTTCACAAATTTTGAATGCACCTTATATCTGGTTTTTTTAGAGTGAAGCTATGAGTTTCTTAAAGGATATAACTTCATCTACCAACGAGGGAACAAACCCTTATGAAGTAGCCATTTCCATCCAAATATCATGATCCATTGAATGCACCAACTTAAAAACAAACCACGAATACAAGAGCTTCAACAGCTAGGGAAACCCTAACTGCCATGACCTAGATGTTTCATAGCTCTGCATCATTCCATGAGTATTTTTGTTTTTCATTATTATTAAATTATATCATTGTCATTAACAATGTCAATATTCTAAATGTAAATAATAATTCTTTTGCACTTTCAAGAAACTATTAATCAAAAAGTATTTGTGGATATTTTTTGAGATTTGTTTTCTAATATTTTCAAATATTATAATGTTTAATAGAACATTGATAAATATATAAAGAATATCATATAAGATTATCCAATTTACAAAGTTCTTTTCGACATTATTAGATATTTTATACCACCATACCTTATTTCAAATTCAAATAATACAAGTCACAATATTCCCAATTACAAATAAAAAAAACTTGTATATCCCAATACTATAATTTAAACCTCATATTTATTTCTCACTTTTCTAATGCTTTTTTAGCACAACCAAACCCTCTTAACATTAGTATCCTATACAACCTACACTATTGAGTCACTTGTCATACATGGAATTCATGGTATCAATGACCAATGAATAGTTTTTCCAATCTTACTCATCTTATATATTAATTTTAGTCTATTTTTTTTAAATATTGATTATCTTATCTATTTAGAACGATTTGTCAAAGAACCTTGTTTTTTATTAATATTATTGCTCCCTTCTTATATTTCATTAACTCACATCTTAAATAGGTAAAAAATTATTTTATATATATATATATATATATATAATTTATCTTTTCACTAATATACTTAATATATTTTGATTCCATCTCATTATTTTTTCCTCATCAACAATATGGTACACAATTTTGGACAATAAGCTAATTTTGCGGAAAATGATAACACTTTCCAATTAAAATAGGAGTTGTCTATAATGCGACTTTTTGGAGATTCCGGTGACAGAATCCGGCGGAAGAAATGAGGTTAATCCTTGATTTTTAGCAGTTAAAATTGGTTTTTTAACTGCATATTTGGATTCAGCGCCCTGAAAAACCCCTGGGAGCCATTGATTGTGCAGAAACTAGCTATCAAACATGAGATTCCAATGAATTGCTGTCGGATTTTGACCGGAAAAATCTGCCGGAAAGGCTTTCAAAAAGTCGCGTTATAGACTACTGCATTAAAATATGGTAGAATTGTAGTATACCATAAGAAACCATAATTTCAAGTATGAAACTTTTCTAGAGTCATAATGTCAAGACTATAACAGGTTTAATGGTGTAGTTGTGAAATTTGAATTTCCCTTCTTTATCCAAAATATATATAAGTTTCATAATTTTGAAAATGTGTGTTTTTTCTATAATTGTTTTTATTATTATTATTAAATTAAATTATATATTATTATTTAATATATTATCAAATTAATATGGAAATTTTAAATTTTTATGATAATTTAAAATTAATTACTTATGGTATAGCAGAGAATATTTTCTAATTATTTTAAACAATATTTAAAAATTTCAATAACTTTAGAAATTTATAACATTAAAAATTAAAAAAATTAGTTTTAAATATATGTATATACATTAATTCATTATTTACCAAAAATTTCTTCATTACGAAATTTAAGATATGTACCTAAATGTAATCCATGTTCTTAGGAACAAACCATGGTTTATTTATGCTATCCGTTGAAAAATTAACGTTGTACCTGCTCCTTCACTGTGCAAATGATTAAACAACAATTCAAAGGTTTAAAATTTCAAATTAATTTCTAAAATTTATGTGACAATTTTGGCTTATTTTTCTTGATGACCCGACACTTTGTCACCCTTTGTAGTGCGTAACGAAAACTTTGTTGATTTAAAATTACTTTGATTGCGAATTAGAGAAATACACATGTATACGACAAATTCTTTCATGGTCTTAGGTTACAAATCCCTCAAATCACATCTAATCAAATTATATTAAAAATGGTTTTGTTAATGATTTTTTTAATCCGATACCTACTTTCGATACTAAACTATAAACTATTATTACGTGAGACGACATGCTTCTACTTTAAAAATACAACACGACAAAGCATTACGTCGGTTGATATTCACACAATATAAAGTTTTTCATGCCAAAACAATATCAATATTAAAATTTGATAGGTCTGATGAGTTTTTTTGATATATTGAAATGGCCTGATACGTCAAATTTACATTTGAATCAGACGTTGACTTGAATTTCATAAAACTTATATGAGAAAGTTAATTTTTATGGGATTGTTTTTTAATTTTATTGAAATGAATTCGATAAAATGAAGTCTCTCTCTTCTCTGAATGAGTCTTCGGAGAAATTAAACATTCAAGCAAGCATGCAAATAGAAAAAGGTAAATCACACAACTCTATAGAGTTCATGAAAAAGTCTCTTGAACAACATCAACAAAATCCAACATTCAAGCAAGCATGCAAATAGAAAAAGGTAAATCACACAACGCTATAGAGTTCATGAAAAAGTCTCTTGAACAACATTAACAAAATCCATTACCACAGGAGATTATTAGCTCTTTGTTCAACAAAATCCATTACCACGGGAGATTATTAGCTCCCTTTAGGAAGAACCTAAGGAAGAATCCATACCAAAAGATAAGGATCTCGAGGACCCATGACAGATTTCCCTTGCAAAAGAATGACAGGAAAAAGGCACGATGACATGCCAACTCATGAGGCTAAAATTCTATATAAGGCCTATCTTTGAAGAAAGAAATTGAGGTTGAGTTTTTTATAGTCCAATCTTGGGGCTCAAATGATGTATTTCAAGGTGGTATCCAAGTAAGACAATGAAGCCAAATAAAAGGGAAGTAAGAGAAATAAGGCATGGAATGGATTGAAGAAAATGGTGAACAATTTAAAACTTGTGGAGAGTGAAAATCCCATAGGTATTACCCCTTGGAATATTCAATCCTCAAAGGAATTTTTCTATTTTGTTATAATTATTATAGAAGCAACTCATTAATTTCAAGTATCTCTTATATTTTTAATCCTTTTT
>APFE031739683.1:109253-123015 GCA_000404065.3 Pinus taeda | reverse complement strand
TTCTCAAATTCGAATTTGAACATAGAGTGCCACATAAGGATGCCTTGGAAGCTTCCTTTGTACCTACACATGTCAACAAACTCATTCTAATTGTTAGGTATAAGTGTAAGCATATTATTTTCTAAGTTTTAGCCATAAATCCACTTAAAAATGTTAAGAATTAATAAACTTTGGAAAAGCATAGTTATGACTCAATAATGAGGTAAACATAATGATATGGAGGTGGAATGGAGGTGACATGAAGGTAAAATGTGAAGATATAAGTGAATAATGGAGTGAAAATAGGGACGATTTTGAGGCCCAACAGATTGCACAATTTCTTCTGGGACGCTGGCTGACTGGATGCTATAACTACACAAAAGGCAGTCTACATTGTCTGGGGAGGTGTTGACGGTGCTGGACTTGCCAACATGTCAAGGGGATCTCCCCGGTAAAAAGTCCCAATTAGACCTTAGACCGTTTGGTGTAGGAGTCCCAATAGTGGGTCGTAAGGTAATGGCTTAACAACGATGTCACACAGAGGCAAGTAAGATAACTTTGTCAGTAACAAGGGTGTGACTGATGCATTGAAAGGAATTAGTATGAGAGGTTCCAACACTTCAAAGGGAGAGGAAGGTGAAGGTGAGTTCCAGGTTGAAAGGGATTAGTCCCAACTCGGCTAGGAACACACAACACAAAGGACATGCACAACTTCTGACAGAGTAGTCAACATGGATGCGGCATTCACAACATACAAGGTAAGTTAACACGAACAACAATCACAGATTAGTTCGAGATGAGTGTGACGGTTGATATAACAAGGTTCAGAGAAAGGTTTGTCTGATGTCCAGCAGAGAAGTCAACACAGATGTTGATAACATATGCAACACATTAACAACAAGATTCATATAATTGCATATAAATCAATTCATATACAAGTACATAAGTTAAACAACATATATCATTAAGGCAACTGGAACAGTCCAACTACAATAACAACATATGCATGAAAACGTGATGGCTCTTATTATTAAAGAAGTGTAAGTCACAATCATACAATACACCATGTAAACCTGCTAGCCCCATCAGTTGAATGTTACAACCACATCTACCTGATTCTCCAAAGAGATGTACTAGCTCCATGCAGTGGAGAAGCCAAGGCATGTTACAATACTGTCCAAGCCTTCTTCAAGATATTCTTAGTAGAAGCTTAGCTGACCAAAAGCCTACACAATGAGTTATGAGGGACTATTTATAGCAAAGGGTGGGGTGACCCTTGACATTCCCCTTTATGACAGTTCAAGTATCCTCATGAATCTTCACCTACCCTATGACTGTTACATCCAACTGTCGACACTCAACTTACAATTGACATGACTCAACATTACAATTTACGTGTACTCATGTGAGACAACACTGCTTGAGAAAGCCTTGCAAGACATCGCTGGCACTCAGTCTGCTGTGATGAGACCAACTCTTTGACATGCTTGTGATGGTGGAGGTGGTGAGCTGATGCCAAGCTTAGTCATCCTTGATGATGTGCATGCACCTCATGGTAACATCTTGCTGAAGCAAACTCTTGCCTCCATTACAACCGGTGCATTGGTTCAGCCCCTTCATCCAACTCGTCTGCTAACATGTGCATGATCTTCTTGGGTATGGTTGAACCAACAACACTCTGATACATAGTGTCTGTGTTGATCTTAAAGTGTGTGTTGGTGGTCATGTGCATCAACTTTCCGAAGTACATGTTCAGCTCCAGTTGGAAATTATTCTTGTCTTCGCCTTGCTGAGAGTGTTGAATGGGTTGGATTGCATGCATGCACCCAATGACATGCATGCTGCTGGATCCTTTGTATGTAATCAACAACACCGCTCCCCACGTTTTCTCTATGTTAGCTGCTCGGATGGATACCTAGCTTGTACTGGTGCAGTTTCATCCATGAGTGCATGTTGCACCCACTGTTGTTCCTGTTCCTGCTGAAACTCATTGGACTGTCTATGCAGCTTCATGTTCTCCTTGAATTGCTACTTCAACACATGCAACTCCTTCTTTGTTTCATTTTATGCCTTCGTGCGATCTTCATGTCACGTCGTCACTTCATATCCCGAGTCTCCAATGTTTCTTTCATTATCAATGGATTTTATTGATCTTGCAACTTTGCTCTGCCTCTATGTTGTCAACAATCTTCCTCTTGTATTCGCAAGGTTCCTTGCGTTCGCTACGTTCGTTGCATTCGGTATGCTGCCTTCAGTTGTTATTCATTATGCTGCTTGGTGTGATGCTATTGCTTGATGCCCTTGTCCATGAACAACATGATGTCTTTGTGAGTAGGTAAGCCCATGGATACTTGATCGAATGCATCCCCAAGTGTGCTCTGAATGGTGTCTTTGTCTCTGCTCTCTTGGAAGCCATTGTACTTGTACTGTTGAGAGGTAGATGAACACCTGTGATACTTGGAGACATAACAATACTCATAGCAAGAAATTTGTCAATCAAAAACCGAAATGAACATGAGAACTGACTTGCAACATACCTGGGTAAATGATCATGAAGGTTGCATAATTTCGGCTGGGAGGTCGGGAGACCAACTGCCAAGTCTTCACAAGGCACAGTCTGGGTTGCTGGGAGACCGATTGACTGTTGGAACTGCGAAATGCACAATACAGTTGGGCAGTTGGTTGCTAGGATTGCTCAATGTGCGATTTCAATTGGGAAGGACTACTAGCCCAGGGACAGATTTGGGCAATTTTATGGGCCAAGTAGCCACTGACCTCCAGAAATGCGCAATTCAGTTCAGGAGGCTAGTGCCAGGCCAAAATGTGTAAATCTGGAGAGGAAGGTGAGCCTTCCTTCTCCAAATTGCGTAATGCATCCTTGGTGAAAGCAGAGCCCGGGCCAAGGTTGGCCCGACTCATTGACGAGCAACTGAAAGCAAGTAAGTCAGTGAATGCATGGCTACACTAAGTGATAACATAAGTGATAAACAATGCATACAAAACATGAATGGAATATTCAGTAAACAAATCAACATGCATGTGGGTGAGGTCATTCGCTAGTTGGGCGAATGTCCGTGCAAAATAGTTTCATGCATGCGACATCAGTGAGATATCAACGAAAATTGAGAAAAAAGCTAAGACAAGCTAGAATACATGTAAACGACAACAGGCATTCAGAAAAATCAAGCAAAAAACACTCACATAAGAATTACACAAAAAGCGACTGAAATGTAGCATAAGGCATGGGAAGAGAGCTTGCCCCAAAATAGTTGAGCTGAATGTGTTGACTACTCCTAGATGTGTTATGGGATGTCAGAGCTACAAGGTTGATGTGAGGAATGAGCTCTGCAGAGTCCGGTTGATGAGTTTTGATAACATCGAGGTTGTGACGCGCATGCCACAAATCCAAGGGAAGTGACACTTGGAGGGAGGTTTCTGAATTGTTCCTTGCATGTAACCTCCAACTACTAAACATAGATCCCTGAAACAAGGGATTCCTTTGCATGCTTCCTTGGGAGAAACAACCCATGTATGCAGGTTAGTTTTTCTCAGTCCCGGAGGGAACCGGTCAACTCAATTGCACATGCAAGAGACTTCTTGACTGCTAGAGAAAAATGTGCATTTATGACTGTAAGCTGGGTTCACTACCTAAGGGGATTGCGCAATTTCTGGGCCTAGCAGCTGATTGCTACCCAGATTTACACAAATCCTAGGCTGAATTCCCTGTTGATGCGAAAAATTGTGCAAATCCTACTGGGAGGGTTGGTTGGCAGGATTGCGCAATCCTAGAGCTCAACAGGCTGTTAGAGGGAATTGTGCAATTCTTGGAGGGAAGGCTGGTTGCCCTCTAGAAATGCACAAATTTCATTAGGAAGCTTCTCAATCTGCAACTTGACCATGTCTGGATGAGCAGCCTTTGAAGGGAAAATATCAAACTGTGATCGAAAGGCTGCCTTTGAGCAAGAAATACATTGAAGCTTGAGGACTTGATGAAGCAAGACAAGCTACTGTGAAGGTTGGTAAGGAGGCTCCAAAATAGGCTAAGGAAAAATTTTGGAGGGTGGTTGTAGCTGCTACAATAAGAGGCTGACTGACTGTTGGAATTGCACAATGCACAATCCAGGCTGGATGACTGGTTGCTGGAATTGCGTAATGTGCAATTTCCATTGGCAATGGTTGTAGGCCCAGTGACTGCATTGCACAATTTTCTGGGCTAGCAGTCACTGTCCCTCAGAATTGCACAATGCAAGACTGGAGGACAACTCCTGGGCAGAAATGCACATTTCGTGAGAGGAAGACAGAGCCTTCCTTCTTAGGATTGTGCAATGTTGTCTTGGTAAATCAAAGTCCAGGCCAAAGCTGCCCAGACCCGCCAATAGGCAACTGAAAGCAAATGTGAAGGTGAATGCATGGCGATACTAAGTGTAGGTAGAAGCAAATGATCATGCATGCAAACAGTGAATGAACGATTCAGAAACTGGAACAACATGCATGTGGGTGAAGCGGGTTGTAGAATCGGCGACCGTTCGTGCAAAACAATTTCATGCATGCAACAACAGTGAGATGCTAATGAAAACTGAAACAGTGCTAGTACAAGCTAGAATGCATGTAAATGAAAACAAGCGTTAAAAGAAATCAAGCAAACAACAACCACACAAGTGAAAACACAAAAAGCGATAGAAATGCTGCAAAAGACAAGTTGAGACCACTTACCTGTGAATAGCTGAGCTAGATGTGTCGAAGAGTCCTGGATTTGCTGTGGGATGTCAGAGCTCCAAGATCGATGTGAATAAAGGAACTCTGATGCGTCGAATAGATAAGTTTGAAGCTCATGACCCACATGCCATAAATCTAGGAAAAAGCGACACTTGGAGGAAAGATTCTAAACGATCTTTGCATGTAACCTCCAGTGGCTAAAAATAGCTCCCTAAAATCTAGGGATGGTTTTTACATGTTGCTTTTTCTATTCCGAGAAAAAGCAGCCCATGCTTGCAAGTCAAGTTTCCTTGGTCTTGGGTGGAACTGGTCAAACCAACTACACATGCAAGAGCTTGCTCCACTGTTGGGAAAAAATGACCATTTCTGGGAGGGAGCTGGGTTGGTTGCCTAGGATATTTGCGTAATTTATGAGCAGAGCAATTGATTGCTACCTAGGATTGCACAATTCCTGGGTTGAGCATCCCTACTGGGAGGAATTGCACAATTTTCTGGATGAAGTTTGACTAGCAGATTTGCGGAATTCTGGAGCCCAACAGGCTGCCAGACAGAATTGTACAATTTTTGGAGGGAAGGCTAGTTACCCTCCAAAATTGTGCAGTTTCTTGAGGGAGCTACTTAGCCTGCAGCTGGACCAAGTCTGGAGAAAAACCTATGAGGGGAATGCAACAAGATTTGATGGACATGTTGTCTTTCTGCAAGAAAATCACTGAAGCTTGTGTACTTGATGAAATAAGACATGATGCTATGAAAGGTTGGTAAGGAGGCTCCAAAACAAAGCTAAGGAAAAATTTTGGAGGGTGGTTGTAGTTGCTACAACACTTTGCGACACACTGGTAGATCTCCAGCTCTCTAAATGGACCTTGTTTGTCAAAAACAAGTCTAACACCTTCGGAAGTATTGTTCAGTTCTTAGTTCATCTTGGTTTCACACTAGCTTGATTGTAAGATTTAACATCTGCCAAGCTCTTGGTCAATTGACATACATTCGAAGCCAAGGTAACACAATTTTTTCGATTGGGGCTAAGGGGTATATTGATGCACAAGCAGTATAGTCGTCAGAGTCTTAGTTTCATCTTTGGTGTTGCTCCGTTGCGAGCAGGCCTGGACAGTACCCTGGCGGAGTCATGTAGAAACACAAGCATCACTCCTCTACCATCGAGCCTGGTCAATACCTCGACAGAGTTACTTGCATCACCTCTCTACACAGGAAGCCTTTCTCTTCTTTCACCTTATTCATTTTTCATTTTCACTTTTCATTTTTCCTTTTTTTCATAACTGTGCATAACACTTATTCTTTTCAGAGGTAGAAGAGGGATCTCAACTTATTGAGAGCATAAGAGGTTGTTCCTTCAGAGAAGTAGTTTATTATATACCTCTAACGTGCTTGTTAAGGTTTTTCCCCTCACCTTACTCTACTTGACTGAGTTGACAAGGGTTAACCCAAAAAGAACCGACTAGAGTAGGTGACACTAGTTAGCGTGCAAGCGTTGTGTTTTCACCAACGTTCACTTCGAATAATACATATTTTCCATCGACATATCAAGGAATAAAAGTAACATGTTCTTCATACAGAGGAAGGATGCCAGATAACCAAGTAGTGATAGCTGCATAAGGCCTCTTGCATTTTACCCAGCTTGTTTCGAGAGTCAGACATGGTTTCATGTGAAACTAACCTACGAACAAAATAAACAAACAACCAACAAAGCAAAGCAGAAGAATAAAATGCAAAAGAAAATTAAGTAAACAAGCAGGCAAATAAACAATCAAAGAAAGTAAGCAAACAAGCATGCAAGCAAACAAACTGAAAGAAAACATTACTCCTATTCCTAAGCTAACGATGCATGGGCCTAATCGCATGAAGTGATATTTCCAATGTAGCGACCACTACATTGGTTGACCCATGTTGGTGAAGGCTTGGTCCACGAGTAGCTCGGTTGTGCGGACCAACAAACAAGAAAGATATAACAATGAAGACAAAGACAAACACACTTCGTGTTTAAAATGTTCACGGGACATAAGTGAGCGCAAGTACGTGACATGTGGTCCGTGGACTTGTCACAGTGCTGTGCGACACTACGTGTAGCTTTGAAGCATACACATACTCTTGGCTGGGACATGCAAGCAAATGAAAGAAATGAAGACAACTTGCGTCATGCACGTGTGCTTGCAATGTAAGATTCCTCCAATGCATGAGCGATGGGATCGTGCAGTCCGAGTGGAGGAAGCATGATTTGTGTGTGGGATTGATATTTAATGCATACAGATGAGTGATGAGGAGCCTTGGGTGATTGAACAACTTCATGATTGGAAGCGAAACCAACCTCAGGACAGCGAGGGCCTGACATAACCATCAGCTCAGGCTGAAGTGCCTCGACAGTTTGGGGTGTTTCGACTTCATCGTCAGATAGATCATCATAAACTGGTGTCTTCGAAAAATCAATTGCGATAGAATCATGATCGTGATCGAATATGGGAGTAAACGTATCATGACAACCATGATCATAAAAATCAATGATTTCATCAGCATCCTCATGATCTGATGAATCAAACATAGGGGTAGATGAGAAGCGGAGGAATTCATCCTCTGTGTTTTTGGAAAAGGCAGATGAAAAATCAAGTGGATTTTCAATGAATAACTCATCCTCTCCATTGTCGAATGATGGATTGACATCCGGTGTGTCCTGCGAGTGATTAACAATGGGTGCATCCTTGGGTGAAGATATACATGCGAAATCATGGATGGTAGGTTCACCAAAGATGTTAGGGAAGAACAGAGGAGGCTCGGACGGAAGGGAGTCATCCTTTGCCAGGTGTTGATGCTCAAGCTCCCAGTCATACTCTTCGTGAATGACAACGCATGTTGGTTGTGCAACACCAACTTTGACAGTGGCTTGATCCTCATTCACAACAAGTGTAGAGTCTGGGATGGAAGAACACAAGACAATATCATCCAAAGGAACAAATTAAGTGAAGTGATGTTGGGAGAATGTGACAACTGAACAGATGTGTGAGCATGATCTCCCACATCACTCTGCAGTGGTGGAGCTATTTGACGAGGGGAGGATGGGTAGTCACTTATGACAGTGATCACATCCGTTTGTGATTGGGCAACTCCATCACTGAAGAATACCGAGCGAGGCTTGATTTCAAACTTCTTCTTGGGATGAGCAGATTTCTTAAGGTAATACTCGAATTGGTCCCAAAGATAGAAAAATTTCGTCTGGCTCTTCGGAGCTTGAAATTGCAAATCACAGAAGCACTGCCAAAAATCCATAGGCGATTCATGTAGAGTCTTCCATTGTTGTAACAGTTTTTGGTCAGTATTTTCTGGATTAAAATGATAGAAAGTGTCTTCAATGAGATCACATAAGTGCTCAAGTGAGTGCATGTTGTTAGCTAGTAGGCTACACAACCATCGATGTGGAGATTCACGAAGTGTGTATGCAAGCAATAGACTGGCCTGTTCGTCAGAACATCCATCTTCCTCATGAAGCATGGAAGAATGAAATGTAAGAACCTAGGCCATGCCACTTCGCCTTCACCATCATATATGTATGTGGACAAGAGATCAAAAAAATACCTTGTGATGGTAACAGATTTGGCATGCGAAAAAACATCGCGGAGGGAGAAGAGTGCAAGACTCCATGATAGATATGAAAAGGTTCAAAATAGGATGAGAGGACACAAATTTTCATCCGGCCCTCCTTCTAGTGCCAAAAATGTTGACGGTGTTGGACCTACCAACATGTCAAGGGATCTCCCTAGTAAGAAGTCCCAACTAGACCTCATATTTTTTGGTGTAGGAGTCCTAGCCGTGGGTCATACGGTAATTCCTTGACCATGGTTTCGCACAAAGGCAAGTAAGATGTCCCTGTTGGTAGCAAGGGTTTGATAGTTGTGGCGAGTCAAGGAAGGTGCATGAGCAGTTCTAAAACATAGGGAGTGAGGTGAGTGTGCCCCTTGGAAACCTGTGATAGTACTCGAATTAGAAGGGAACACACGAGAAAAGATGCATTATCAGCTGGAAAGCAAGATAGTGAGCAATCCAAAAGTGATGTTTAAACCAACAACACATCTGCAACAAGATTCATACAATTGCATACAAAATAGTTCATACACAAATACGTAAGTTAAATAATGTACATTGCTACAACAACCAGAATAGTCCAACTACAATAACAACATATGCATGAAAACATTCTGGCTCTATTATATTAAGAAGTGTAAGTTCCAGTCATACAATAGATCCATGTACACCTGCTAGTTCCAATAGTGGAATGTTACAGCCACAACCGCCTACTCCTCCAAAGAGATATACTAGCTCTGCGTAGTAGAGAAGCGAAGGCGCATTACAATACTTTCCAAGCTTTCTCTAAGATAGTCCCTTCGAAGCTTGGTTGACCAAAAGCATTTACAATGAGTTATGAGGGACTATTTATAGCAAAGGGTGGGGTGGCCCTTGCATTCCCCTTTGTGACGGTTCATCTACCCTCATGACTCTTCATCTACTTTATGACTGTTACATCCAACTATCGACACTTGAACTTACACTTGACAAGACGTTACATTACAATGCACATGTACTCATGTAAGACAAAATGGCTTGAGCAAGCCATGCAAGACATCACTATGACTCGGACAACCATGGGAAGTCTAACTCTTCGACATCCTCTTGTTGATCGACAATAGCGAAATGATGCCAAGATCGATAGTTCGCAATGGTGTCCGTGTACTCCAAGGTGACATCTTTCTGGAACTTGACTCTTGCCTCCATAACATCCGGGTACACTGCTCGGGCTCCTCTGTCCAACTCGTCTGAAAGCATGTGCATCATTGTATTTAACACGGCCGGACCAACAACATACTTGTGCATGATGTCTACACTGATTGGCAAGTCTGGGCTAGTGGCTATGCGCATCACCTCATCAAAGTACGAGTCAAGCTCTAGATAGACCTGTGCCTTTGTCTTCGCTTGGGTGAGAGTCCCAATAGATGGGATCGAATGTGCGCACACCACAACATCCATACTCTTGAATACACATGCATGGGAAGCCTGTGGACTAGTGATGAGCTGCGGGAGCTCTTCATAGTTCCGGATCTGCATCCGGATGCATGCCTTCAGCTCGACCGCTCTGGGCTTCATCATCTTAGGCAAGTGAAGTGGGGACCCCTTGTATCTCATCGTCCATGTTTGCATGTACTCAACAACAACATGCACGTTTGACAAGATACGTGCTCCTCTAACACATTGCTGCCACCATTCATTGAGATGGACGACTTCCTTCTACACGATACCAAACTTGGAGCACAACTCTCGCATGACTGTGTCAAGGGACAACACTTCATTTAGTATTTCCTTCTTCAATTCTTCTCGGGCAGATGTTGTAACCAATTCTCCTCCCTGCTTAGCCGTTTATAGTTTCTTCGCCATTTGCTCGTTCTCAACTATCAGAAAGCGAACACTCGAGCTAGTGGCTTTGGCATAAGCTCTGGTAGCATTGGCCAATGCTGTAGGATGTTTGCGCATGTCAGACATGATCACTTTTTCCTCATAATGCACAGGAGACGTGTGATATTCTGGAGTCGACACTCTGCAATATTGCACAACTCTATGTTGAGACTCATCGGATGAGATGTTGTACATCTCTCCTTCCGGCTGATCTCCAAGGATCTCAGAGTCTCCTTCGTCGCTTGGGACTTCCTCGTCTTCTGGATGCAATGAAGCAGGTGGGTCAACCTCTTGGTGGCGAGGCATGAGGTCGGTGTCTTGATCTAATTCCTGCCACTCCATATCCATATCCATTTGTTCAAGTACTCATTCCATCTCTTGGGTGAAGTCATGCTCTTGTGATGGCTCACCCTTTTTTCCTGATGCCAACTATTTTAATGAATCCACTACTGATACGGGCATTGTTTAATCCATCTGTATAAGTTGAGCCCCCTTTTGTACCTATACTTGTTGTGCTTCCTTCTCCTATTTGCGCAACTCCTATTCCTTCAGGAGTTTCTCCTTCAACTCATGCAACTCCTTCTGTGTTTCCTCCATTTTATGTTTCTCTCTTCGCCTTCGTGCGTTTCGCTTATTGCGTTGTTGCCTCTTCTCCTCTATAGCTATAACTTCTTTCTCTACAAGTGGATCTGCTCGGAACTTGCAACTTTTCTCTTTCTCCATGTGATTGGAAATATTCCTCTTGCCCTTGTTGCACACTGGTATGTTCACCTTTGCTACTGCTGCTTCTGGTGCTCTCCGGATGCTGCTTCATGTTGCTTCGCTAACCATTCCATAGCAAATCTGACCGGTTCATTGAGTCTGGAGGAGTTGTAACAATATCTCCATGGGTCCTCCTCTGCCCAATGACATGCCCCATGGATCCAGTTGAATTGTACTCTCGTGCAATCATCTTTCACGAGACAATGCGGGTCATATAGATTGTAACTTCGGAGGTTGAATGGATACTTCTTCATCTGCTTTGCTTTGACATCTGCATGCTTGAAACTCTAGATCTTGTATTGCTAATGCGCAATGGAAGAGCAAGCCAAGGTGCCTTCTTCTTTCGGTGTAGCCTAGCTGTCAATCTTGCCAAGATGTGATATGATACTTCTTGCATGACGAGTATGTCCAAAGGCAAACTTCAGTAGAACACGTGGAGGCTTCTCTGCACTATACATCCATATGAAGGTCCCAAACGGTGAGGCATACCAATCAAAAATATCTGTTAGTGCCTCCATTGCTACCTTCGACATGCAGGGTGAATCCTGTTCAAATATCATCTTGTAAATCGGGGTGACAAAATGATCAGGTGGCCATGTGATAACTCCTCTGAACCTGCATTTGGACAACATCTTCCACAACAATCTCTGCCAGTGACCATGCTCACTTCAAGCTCGGGAACTCCTGTCGGGCACAGATTGCATCTAAGATGTAGGTGGACATGTATATCTCTGCTTGTGTACCTTTGGGCAGTTGTCGAGCCCTTGTTACATGTTCCTTCAGCTGATGAGCCAACATGTTGGACCAATTACATGTTTTTCCCTCTTTGGCTAGTTGATCCAGCGCGATCACCCCATTTTGTGGGAAGGTTTCCGTCCTTTCTTAGCCATATAGTCAACATGCAAAGATGACCAAGTATTCATACGCCTTCCGTAGTATCTTCGTCTTGTAGACCTAGTTGGCTGTCATCCAAAATTAAGCTGGCTCCTTCACCCAATTCTTCAAAATGTCTTTGGAGTTGGCATTACTGCTGGGCAAACTGAAGGGTGTCTCCATGATGGTCACAAGCTCTGTCATCTGATATATATTATCATAATCTTGCGCCCTCAATGTATCAATCTTCATCCCACTGACACTGCTCAATGTCATTGTCTCAGGATCGGTGTGCGAGACTATCTAATGTATCATGTCCGCGCATGGGAGCACGAGATACCTACATGGAATCCGGTACAAGCTGGACTTGTGGATGTTCACATACACTTGGAGGTATTCGAGGTCTTCCCCAAGTGTGCCTGCAAATGCATCGTTGACCTCTTGCCATTTTAGCTTGATGTCCTTGTCTAGAATCAGTTGGGTATCTTCATGGATCGGTAGACTTACGAACACTTGCTCATCTGCTGCTCCAGTTGCACTTCCGTCAATGTCTATTGATCCTGCTCTCTTGGAGGCCATTGATCCTGAACTGCAAAGAGGAGGATGAACACCTTTTAGATGTGGAGACAAAGTGACATGCATGGCAAGAAATCTGTTAGTGAAAAACAAATCAAACTGGGGAAAGACATGCAACATATCCAGGGAATGATAGGCAAGGATTGTGCAATTCTTCTCGGAGGCTGTTTGAATAGCTGTCAGAACTGCGCAAAAGGCAGTTTGACTGACTACTGGAATTGCGCAATGCACAATCTGGGTTGGCTGACTGGATGCTGGAATTGCGCAATGCACAATTTGGGCTGGTTGACTGGATGCTGGAATTGCGTAATGCACAATTTTAGCTGGCAATGGTTGCAGGCCCAATGACTGCATTGCGCAATTTTCTGGGTCAACAGTCACTCTCCCTCAGAATTGTGCAATGTAATACTGGAGGAAAATTCTTGGGCATAAATGCGCATTTCCTGAGAGGAAGAAAAAACCTTCCTTATCAGGATTACGCAATGCTGTCATGGTGAAGCAGAGTCCAGGCCAAGGCTACCTAGACCCACTGACGGGCAACTGAAAGAAAATATGAAGGTGAATGCATGGAGATACTGAGTGTAAGCTGAAGAAAATGATCGTGCATGCAAACAGTAAATGAACGATTCTGAAAATGAAACAACATGCATGTGGGTGAAGCAGGTTACTGAATCAACGACCGTTCATGCAAAAAGGTTTCATGCATGCGACAACAGTGAGATGCTAACAAAAACTAAAACGATGCTAGTAAAATCTAGTATGCATGTAAACGACAACAAGTGTTCAAAGAAATCAAGCAAACAACACACACACAAGAGAAAAAACAAAAAGTGACATAAATGTTGCAAAAGACAAGTTGAGACCAATTACCCATGAATAGTTGAGCTTGATGTGTCGAAGAGTCCTGGATGTGCTGTGGGATGTCAGAGCTCCAAGATAGATGTGAAGAAATGAGCTTTGATGCGTCGAATAGATAAGTTTAAAGCTCATGATGTGCATGCCACAAATCTAGGAAAAAACGACACTTGGAGGAAAGATTCTAAAATGATATTTACATGTAACCTCTAGCTGCTAAAAATAGCTCCCTAAAATATAGGGATGCTTTTTGCATGTTTCTTTTTATATTTCGGGAAAAAGCAACCCATGCATGCAAGTCAAGTTTCCTTGGTCCTAGGTGGAACTGGTCAAACCAACTGCATATGTAAGAGCCAATTTAATTGATGGGAAAAAATGCACATTTCTAGGAGAGAGCGAGGTTGGCTGCCTGGGAGATTGCGCAATTTCTGGGCAGAGCAGCTGACTGCTGTGTTGGCATTATGGCACAGGTTTGGAGCTATGGCACAGGTGTTGTCCTTGATGGCAACCTTCTTTGGTAACAGATCTCAGTTCAGGCACTCAAAAAGTA
>APFE031739683.1:29395-97774 GCA_000404065.3 Pinus taeda | reverse complement strand
AGCAGGTGGTTTTCACCCACATTGGGTTTCCACCTTATATCTTGTGTTCTTGTGTCTGATTGTCTTTCTGCTCCATTTTACTGTCTCTGGATACTGTTATTTGATTCTGCATCACTGACTAACAATCATCATCCGAAAGATTAAGTAAAGTGAAAGAATGTTCTGTATACGCGGGTTTTCTTCTGCATAATCGCGTACATACGCTGGTTTATTAAATTGAAGTAGCGTATATCAGTTGTTTTGAAAAAGAATAATTATCCTGATAATACTGATTCACCCCCCCTCTCAGTATTATTTTCAACATGCTGCCCAAGATTGCACAATTCCTGGTTGAGCGGCCCTGCTGGGAGGAATTGCGCAATTTTCTGGATGAAGCTTGATTGATAGATTTGTGCAATTCTGGAGTCTAGCATGCTTCCAAACAGAATTGCACAATTTCTGGAGGGAAGGCTAGTTTCTCTCCAGAATTACGCAATTTCTTGAGGGATCTACTTAGCCTGCAACTGGACGAAGTACAGAGAAACAACCTGTGAGGGGAATGCAACAAGCTTTGATGGACATGTTGTATTTTTGCAAGAAAATCACTGAAGCTTGTGTACTTGACGAAGCAAGACATACTGCTGTGAAAGGTTGGTAGGGAGGCTCAAAAATGAAGCTAAGGCAAAATTTTGGAGGGTGCTTGTAGCTGCTACAACATGTTCACATGCGGAGACAATATGCGTTAACTATTATGGAACTATCCACCGGGGTTAACATCACCATGACCGCGTTGTTGTGGGTTGGTGTTCACATGCGAAGGGCTGGCCCTCCCAACTGCTCATTCAAACCATGCTAAACTTTAAATATATGTTGTGAACTTATGGGGTAAGAAACACCTGGTAGTGGAGATGGTATGTGGCTTGGAATGCAGAGGAGAGGTCGCGGGGTTGAGCCCTAACACCTTCATAATATTTTTTCTCCATTGTTGAGACTTTCTAGGCCATTGGGAGGTACCACATGGCAGTCTCCGGGCTTGCCACGTGGCATTCTTTCATTGGCCCAAAACAAACCAATAAAATTATGCCAACACACCATCTAAAACCCAATGAAATGATGTCAATTGTCCATCTGTGATTCGCTGTTGACCACCATTGACCCTGCCTAGTCACTTTCCATGTCAGTGGTACAGACCACTGACTGTGCAGTGACTGGGCATTTTTTTTTGCAAATTTCGCGTGTTTAGCAAAGCAATTAAAACATAATAACTTTCTCATACGAACTCGGTTTTTGGCAAAACGAGTTGCGTTGTGATCGCTTTTCTGAGGTGGATGCAATTGTTCAAGTTTCGATCCATTCCGGGAACTTTTATTTTTGAGCTAAATACTGAGCGCCTGATCATATACCAAACTACGATGAAATAGTTAAGGATATTACTGATATGCTAAGAAAAGACCATGAAGTCAAGTGGACAGTTGAAACAAGATTTTCTTTTACCCAAATAAAAAAATCCATTTTTGAAGCCCCATTATTAGCCAGTCCAGACTATTCTAAACCTTTCAGCATTTTCTCTTTTGCTTCTGAAACTACCTTAGTTTTTGTCCTTTTCCAAAAGAATGAAAATGAAGATGACCAGCCTCTTGCATTTTTTAAGTAATGTCATGAGAGATGCTGATTTTAAATATGACATTATTGAAAAACAAGCCTATGCCTTAGTTCACGCCTTGAAAGATTTTAGAGTCTATGTCATTCATTCTTCCATTATTGCCTATGTTCTAAACGATGTTGTTAAAACTGTATTATCACAACCTGATACAGATGTTCGAAGAGGAAGATGGATCACCAAGATATTAGAATTTGATCTTATTATCAAATCTAAAAAGTTGATAAAGGGTCAAGGTTTAGCCAAAATTTTAGCTAAATCCAATTGAAAGTTTCGGGGATAAATTCTGTGATGCAAATATCAATAGAGGAGAATCCACAAGAACCTTCTCAAATATAAGCAGAGGAGAATCCACATGAACCTTCCTAAACATCAATAGAGAAGAATCCACAATAACCTTCATCTTCAACTGAACCAACTCCACTTCCACTCCACATTGATGAGAAATTTCTTCTTTCAGAATGGTACACTGATATTGTGCATTTTCTTCATGATTTTGAGTATCCACTTGGATTCACAAAGAATCAATGCAAAACACTCAAGTTAAAGGCCATAAAATATTGTATCATCAATGTGAATCTATATTGGAAGGATCCACTAAACATCCTTTTCTTATGCTTAACAGAAAGTGAGACATAAGGAGTTATAAATTAGTTTCATGCAGGTATCTTTGGTGATCATTATGCTTGGAGAGTAACAACATATACGATCTTAAGAGCTGCGTTTTATTGGAAAAAATTGTTTACACAAGTAGGAGCAAAGGTTAGAAGCTGCGTACCATGTCAAATTTTTGCTAGAAAGCAAAGATTAGCAACAATCCCTCTGGTTCCAATCCTAGTTGAAGTACCTTTCCTACAGTGGGGATTATACTTTATTGGAGAGATTCATCCAACATCTAGCAACCAACATAAATGGATTTTAACTGCCACATATTATTTTACAAAGTGGGTAGAAGCTAAACTAGTAAGGAATGCTACTGATACTGTTGTCATTAAATTCATCGAAGAAAACATACTATCTATATTTGGATGTCCCCAACAGATAGTTACAAACAATGCATGAGCATTCAATAGTATTAAAATGATTGAGTTTTGCCAAAAAATATCAAATTATACTACATCATTCTACCCCTTATTAACCTCAAGGAAATGGATTGGCAGAGTCTTCAAACAAAATTCTAGTCAAAGTCATTAAAAAGGTACTTGCAGATCATAAGAGAAATTGGGACAACCATCTTACATATGCGGTTTGGGCAAATAGAATTTCACCAAGGAGATCAACAGGTAAATCACGTTTTTAGCTTGTTTATGGCAATGAGGCCATTTTTCCTAAACAACTAGTTCTTCCTATCATGAACTTCTTACAAGAAGCAAATGAAGAACCTGATGATTTTTTTAGGAAAAATAATCAGATTATAGAACTTAATAAAAATAGAGATGAAGTCTAATATAAGCTTTAGAAATATCAGAACAAAATGAAAAGCTTGTTTGACAGAAAGGCTAAAGAAAAATAATTCAAAGAAGGAGATTTAGTACTAAAATGGGATGCTAGAAGAGAAGACAACGGAAAACATGGAAAGTTTGATAATCTTTGGTTTGGACCTTTTAGCTTTCCAAAGGTTAAAGGCAACAATACTTTTGTCTTGCAAAACTTAGAAGAAAAATATTCTTCATTGCTTGTCAATGGAAAATATTTGAAGCATTATATCCAGTACTGAGATTGCTTCAGTCATTCATCATTTGTGCTGGTTTGTTCCATTTTCCTGAAAATACGATTGTTTTTCAACAAAGACTCCATCAACCCGAGGAGAAGGCACTTGGATTTGCATGTTCTCTGCATCCTACAAGAGGAAATAGTTCATAGTTGGAGCTGATTTTGTAACATTGATTGTTTATATATATATATATATAATATATAATATAATTATATATATAATTATATATTAATTAATTGAACAAATAGAAAATAGAAAATTAAGAAAATCCAAAAAAAAATGCGTCAGTTAAATGTCGCTTTTTCAATAATAATCATGTTTGATTAAACTAAAACATATTAAACAAACAAAAAAGTTTATTTTGTGAATAAGACAAATGACAAGACTCTTTGTCATTTCTGTTAGATATAATAAAGTTTGACTTATGCGGTCTGCGGTGCAAAGGATATCAACGACTCTCATACCACTCCACACCCCCAAAGCCCATCCGAAGTTTAATAAATAGGGAGGATGGGGGGAGAGGTGTGCGAAAAGTGGTTAGCCCTCATATCGCCTTCGCCATGTGCCCCACTGGCATTCAATCTGCACCTCCTCGCTCTAATACCACAAACCACCTCCTGCCCCCTTTGAAATCCTCTCTCTCCCATCCATAGACCCGCTACACTACTCCCACCAGTTTTAAATAAAACTCCTGTTTCCGCCAACTGTTAGCTCCCCATTCGCCAATCTTATACTCGTTACACATTAATGCCCCTGCACCTGTTTAATAGATAAACCATTTTACCTACATAAAACATTTTTATGTTTCATTGAAGTTATCTGTTGTTTGTATTTTTTTTGCTCCGCCAAGTCATAAAACAAACCATTTGCTACCAGTTACCAGGCCGAACAACCGGCAAAGTGACCAGTGGAATTCAAGAGACCATTCCAGCTATTAGTCAACAAAGGAATCGTTTTTCTTCAGGTAATTACAGTTGTTTCTCAGTCCTTTTTCTTTCAGTCATGGCTTCGAAGAAGAAACAAAAAACTTCAAAAAACCCCATGCTTCCTCCCACTATCGACTTTGACCATCAGCCATTAGTTGACCAGCTCTATAAAGTTTCTGAAATCAATTGTGAGTTCGACCTTTATGAACTCCACAATTGGTTAAAACATAAATTTTTAGACCTAAGTGATGAATTAAACCTATGGCACTCATCTTTGCCTCAATTCATCATTCCACAAACCCATAATTTCCTTGATTTTATTTCATGGTGTCATGTTAGGTATGTTCCCAGTCAAAGAGAAGTGGTTTCCCAAAACAATGAATCTCTTTTTACAATTACTGCTGAATCAATTAATCAAATGTTATAGATTCAAAACCCTGAACCCTTGCACCCATTTTCTCCAGAATCCCTCATAGATATCTATAAAAATATTGACTTTCCCCAAAGAGCCAAGATTTTTGAAACCTTTCTACCAAAAAATGTTCAATTGCCTAAAACCAACCTGCCATATCAATCATCTATATTCCCAGAAATGACCAAGGAGATAATATCCATTGTCTCATGTCTTTTAGGTTATCATTCCAACCAATGGGTCGATGAGGTCCTTATAGGTTTCTTGTCAGTTTTCTCAGTTAATGAAAGGCCATCTCTTATCTTCAATTATAGTGAATTCTTAGTAGAATCAATCCATGATCATTTCATGAAATTATCTACAAAAGGAGTGTTCAAATATGCTTCTGTCTTAGTATATGTGTTCTTGTTTTATCAGTCAGAGAGGTTTTCTTTTCCCTTACAGAAGATGGACAACCAAGGAAATCCACAATCAGTGATCCACTAGATTTCCTTGGTAATGAAGAACACCACTAAATTCATATTCAGTGACTTTGTGGATCAATTTTTATATGTTGTTTCTTGCTTATTAAACAATGATGTAGAACCAAGGATTGGGCCAGACATAAAAAAAATCCTACATCTCATTGAACAAACTAGAACAGAGATTGGTATTTATACCAAAATTATACAGAGATTAGGATCTATGGATGTGAACTACCTCCATATAGATTACCTAAGTTTGTCCCTATTTGAATTTTTGCATTGGAATATATCAGACAAATGATCAACATGGATCAACTTCATTTTGTAGCAGCAAAGAAGAAGGCTCAATTTAAAATCAAAACTCAAGTAGGGCCTTTTATTTGTAATGTTAGATCAACAGGGAAGGAAGCAAAAACTATTTTGAAACTTATGAATTTCAAACTTAGTTTCACCTGGTCATGTGATCCCCTAGGATTGATTTCAAAATTAAGGGTAGAGAAAAAAATTAACCCATATGCTCACATTCTTAGGCATGATATAAAACAATACATGAAACAGGATGGATGAATAGCAGAAGAATACACTTCAGGAGGCAAAAGAGCAGGTTATATCTTCTACAACATCACAAAATCCTGTACTAGAAGAAAAGCAGAACAAAAGTCCAAGGGATAGTGCATCCCCTATTGTGACAGAATTTTCAGCTAGAGAATTCAAAATATACACTAAGAGGTAGAAGAAAAATCATACAAATAAAACACAACAAGAAGATACTACACATCAACACCTAATTGTCACGATAAACCCATTTGTGCCATCATCTCCTAGGATAGAAGGAATGACTTTAGAATCTCCTATGTCTTCATCCAGTCCAAATGTATGATCATCTCAGACAGGAGAATTGCAGCAGACTCAGAAATAACAAAGCATATTTACAATTTACAAGGAAATTAAGCAGATGAATGAAGCTTTGAAGGCTTCCACTTATTTACAGTTATGGAAGCAAACATCAACTTCACAACACAGGCTACTTTTTTCCTTCGACATTGAGAAGGGAAAGATGCAAATAGCCTTCCTGGTACCCAAAATCACTCATCCTAAAAGTGCAGATGATTACACTAAATCAATGTTTTATTTTAATGAAAATTTAATTCATCATATTGACCAGATTGATTTACATGAATAATCTGGTAAGATGATAAATTCTTCTCTCAGAAGTTTAGCAATGATGGTATCTAAGCTTCAAGCATCATTGAAAATATTCAGTCTCAGTTGAAGATAGAAAAAATATTCCTTAGCTAAAGATACACGAATATAATCTTTATAGGATTTAGTGTTAAAACTGGGATATGATCCCACCAATGTCAATGCAGTAGAAGATGTAATCAGGAGCAAGAATGCAAACACAGCTGTTTTGAGAAAAATACTTAAGCTTCCTTCTACAGAAGATCCACAAACTAAAGAAATAGGATAACTAGAAAAGGAGAAGGAAAACATGTTCAATATCATAATTGAACATAATGCATAGATAGAAAAAAATGGAATCTGAGATTGAAAAGTTTTTAAAGGAAATAGAACAATAGGGAACCCAAGAGAAAAATGTTTATCCTTCATCATTTCCAATGACAACAATGCCAATTACAACTACAAGAACAACAACACCTACATCAATAACCATTTCAACAATGGAAACTCAATCAACTGATTTAGTAATAAACCTTACAAAAGCAATGGAGGATTTATCAATTAAGAGGTAGGAAATTGAGAAGTTAAGAATTGAGCTTAATAATTTACAAGAGCAAAAAATGAAGATTGATAATGTATATTTAGCTGAGTTATATAAGACACATAGGCTTACACAAAGAATTGAATTCTTAGAAAACCAATTTGTCATAGCTGACACCATTACACAGGTTAATGAGAGTATCTGGATGAAAATAAATGAGGCCATCACTGATATATGACCTCAATTGTGATCATCTTTGAGCAAGATGAACTAGTGCAGAGAGCCAAAGAAGTAATAGTAGATGTGAAAAAATGAATTGGGTTTAAAACCAGGAAAAGAAGATACACTAATAAGGGTTGTGAATTCCAAAACCAAAGATGAACTAGAAGAAATAACATAGAGGATAGAACAGAGACTATTTTGGAAGTGAGAAGGATTCTCACTAAGAAAAATTTGATGTTGCAACTGGAAAACAAGTGCCATAACCTCAAATCAAGTATCCATAGGTTTCACAAAAAATTATCTGTGTTACATCAAAAGCACTGCCTTGATTAAAGGAAATTGAAGATACATTGATTGATCTAGAACAATATCAAAGGAAATTATATTCAATTACCATAGATAAATCCATATTTTCAAAGATTAAAGGTACAATCACAGGAAAATATTTTATGGAAGGCCTTAGTTATGATTTATTCATCAAACATGAGATAAAACATTTATTTTTGGTTAAACCAAATTTCCAAAAATACAATGAGGTAGATGAAACATTCATAAAATTGGGCAAGTATACAATTCCAAATGAAGAAAGGTGGGAAGAACGATGTAAGTTATTGGGATAAATGATTCAACAATCATAAGCAGTTATTAGCAGCAGAGTAGCAGATTAATCAGCACCAGAAATCCTCGAAAGCAGTGACAAGAACTTCAATATTTTTATTTCCCTATGTTTTCGCACTATTTTTGTAAAAAATATTTGTAGATATTTTCAAACAGTTTTAGATATTTAAGTCTAGATATTTTGGGAAAAAAAATCTATTAATATTCCCAAAATTGAATTGTAAAGGGTTGAACCCTTGGGATAAGTTTTCTTGAGCAAAATTACATGTATCTGAAGTTGTCTAATATCAATGAAAGGATTTTGGATTTGCTTCAAACAACTTGTCATCTTTGTGAGTTCTTCTTAAGTTATTAATTTCATTTTGTTGTTTCTGCATGTATTTATTTTTATTGAAGAAATCTGTGTAAGATATAATTGAATATCAGTCTATGTGAAAGCCCCTGTGAAGTTATAACATATTACAAAGATTAGTTTATTAGACTATCTGTCTAAGTTTACTCCTCTACATTAATTAATTGTCACTTCTTCATAAACTTAAATGCATTTTGTTGGGAAGTGAACATAGTTTACTAGCATCTTTTTCTTATGATAATTTTAAATATTATGTTTGGATACTTAAAACTCATAGCTTCTTAGAAATCTTCCTTCCAAATCTTTTTTTAAATCTAAATCATTATTTAGATGTAAAGAATCAATCCTTTCATTGTATTAAGGTAATTTAGGAAGCAATACCTATTTACATAATCTTAAAACATTGGTCATCCATAAATTAAAAAAAACAAAAAATTTTAGATGCTCTGGCATAATTACCTAACCTATAATTATCTCAAAGGGAAATAGATCCCTTTATATAAAAATAAGTGACCACCAAAATTAAATATTGTGTTCAAACCAAATGTATAATCATCTCCATAATATCTCATAAAATTTCTTCCTTAGATTTCTCAAGAAACCTTCATCTCTAATATCTCTCATTTCTACGTAGACTTCTAAGATTAGTCCACGTCATTACAATTTTCATCATATTATTCATTAAACATTACAATAAGGAATTATTCCTTTATATCCACATTACATTGATCCCTTCTCCATCTTCTTGATTCTTTGTCCTTACTACTCTTTGTATTCATGTGTGGTCTTTGGTCTTCTTCTTTTTACCCTCAATCTTCTCCACATTCCATCGTGTAACTTCAAACATGAACATAAGTTGAATCCCATAAGAAAAACTCATCATCCACAAGAAAACATGGGTTGCCAAAGACCATATCCACTAGTTCTCTAAGAAGCCTTTTCTCGTACGTGGTTCATCAATTGTTTTCCATCACATGCATGTACCTTTTATTTCCCTACATCATCATTGTCAATCGTCATCTTAGGTTTCCTCTGGCTTACCCACAACCATGCTTTTGATACTTCTACATCATTAGCGAGGTATCCCATCTATGGAATGGTTGCACTGATAGAAAGCAACCTCATTCATGTTTGTTTCATTTGGCAACGAGATGTTTTCGTCAAGAGAGAATGTCCAAGTGTTGTTGCTAGTGTTTGAAGCAAGTGGTATGATATTCCTTTGGTTTACATTCTCAACGAAATTTCAATGACACTTGAGTCGCTCCCCCCCCCCAATCCCCCAATTCGCAAGGTAATCTAGACTCGAACCTCAGACTAAGGGCCTCTTGTTAGGGGTTCGGTGTTGAAACTGTGAATTATACTAAAAAATTGGCATGTATATGAACCAAGGTGGGAATATCCTCATATATTTATTAATGGGTGGAGATCAATGTTTGAATACTAGAAAAATTGTGATAGAATTGAAGGTGAGGATAAAGATTGAGAGGGGAGATGATGGCTATTTTCTAAAAGAAATCCTATGTTTAACACTTAAAATGGTATGTAGGGAGAGGAGTAGAAGAAGTCGAGATTAAAAGTGGAGTGCCCCGCTCTGGTTGACGAACCCTAATATGACATTAGTCTTGATACGTTATTCTTTGAGTACCACGTGTTGAGGATCCAGATATTTGACTCTTACTATGAATGAATGTGATAATAATTATTTTTCCAACTTGATGTTATGATGATAATAATTGTGATAAACATGTTTTATGACTATTTCTAATCATATGATGGATTCATTATGTATATGTTTACATTAGTTCTTATTCACAGTTACAAAGATGTCGATGATTATGTCATGAATATGCTTTCGCATACACAAGTATATTAGTGACTATTAAGGTGAACAAATGTTATTGATGATTATTGAGTGTGGCAAGAGACCACCAAGTTCAATTTAAAATTCTATTGTGTATTCTAATGCCCTGATAGTGGTTGCAAGCATGGGTTAGTAGCTTGGCCGAACGACTCACATATGGGTGATGGGGTTGTATAGATAGATGGAACCTCATGTAATGGAACTTCAATGAGTTTCTTGCTCATTAAAAATAGGTCAAGCACATTTTAGAGTGCTTCTAGAAAGTCAAAGTCAAATTGTAATTATGATGAAATCCTTTGAGAGCATGTTACATCATGTATGTCAATGTACAAGGTCATGGGAACACCTCCAAGGAAAGTCAAATCCTCTCCTAGCATCAATGAAGTATCCAAGCAACAACATAATGAATAAAAGATGAATTATAATGTAAGTGTCAAGTCGGCCTAATGGACAGTCAAGTTGGCCTAAAGAGGAGGGACAAACCTCTATTTATAGAGGCTGTCCACTCCTCATTTGAGATGACTTCACTCTGAAATCTGCAAACAAGAAAGAGGACGAATAAGGATGAAGAAAATCCAAGGAAAAAGGGTTACAAGGGCAATGAGATAAAAAGGCAGAACAATAAAGGTAAGGAAGTCATTTCCAGAATAGCTACAGCCACACGTGCAAAGTTAAGGAAGGTTTTCCTACAGCCATAACAACAGAAAAGTAAAGGTCATCATATCTCAACGTTTTGGGTGCTAACAAAGTCTACAAGGCCTCCCTCTACAAGCAAAGGAGAATCCATCACAAGCGAAGAAGAAGGAAAGGACAATGAGGAAGAGGAGACTTTTTTTGGGTTTCTGTCCACACGTATAGCAAGTAAACCTTTTGATATTTGACAGCAGAAGAAGGCAAAAAAATTCGATGTGTATCTAGGTCTACAAGGTATCCAAAAGAAAGCAAAGAAGGCTCTCTATATAATGAAGTAAATAAGCCCTAATGTTATAGGGTTTCCTAACTTAGAAAAGCAACATAAGAAGGACAAAGTGATGAGGAGCAAAGTGTCGGAAAACAAAGGTCCATGTGCCGGAAGTTGTAGTGCAGAAAGATGAAGGATTTGACTTATGCTCGGAGGATATCCTAGTCAAGGGTCTAGGGTTTGGCAGTTGTTCAAACAAGAAGCTTCAATAAGAGAAAACTTACAAAGGGTTTTCCTCTCAAGAGTGGAGAGGTTTTGTCCCTGGAAGAGAGCCAAACTTTGTGTTCTTGTTATTTTGTTTTGGTCGCAGTTTGATGAAGTACACACATATGCACTAATAATAAGAAGAAACATAATATAACAAGAAAAGTAAAAAGACTCCACAAGTTGTTATCAAGTAACGAAGAATCACACTACACTACTTTTCCTTAGATTCTTCAATGTGGTATTAGAGCGTAAGGTGACACATCAAGGAAAGGGCAACTCGAGAACAATCATCAAGGAGAAGCATCAAGCCTAGAAGTTTCAATCACTTCAAGGACAAGAAGGGTATACAATCCATCAACCATCAAGGAGGTCTATAAAGCTAGAAGAAGAGCCTTACATAAAGGCACCTACAAAGAAGAGTAGATTGAAGCAGGACCTACATCAAGCTACAAGTCTTCAAGCAAACATCATCACCAAGCAAGACCAGTTGGAGAAGGAAACTTGAAGAACATCAAGATCCAGGGAAGACAAGACATCAAACCTTTAAGGAGGAAGCAAATCCATTACATCTCAAAATCTATCAAGTAAGTACATTTCCCCTTCTGAATATACATCAATGTCTTCTTGCAAGGAAAGCAATAAATTGGTAGGTACCAATAAATTTCTTGCATGGAAGAAGAGAACTGATCTACTACTCAAGGAGAATGAACTTCTAGAGCATGCCAAAGGGAATATCACTATCCTTGCTAAGGAATAGACTCAAGCCTTAGCCAAGTACAATAAGGATGAGACAAGAGCTCAGAGTATTCTAATAGAATTGATCAAAGACTCTCTCATTCCCTATGTATCCAAGTTTGAGATATCAAAATAAATTTATGATAAGCTAGTAGAGCTATTCTCGGTATCCACAACCAGAGAAGTAATATTTTCGAGGAATGAATTATACAAGATGAAGATAACAAAGGAAGGAATAACTCCCTACTTCATGAAAATATTTGAAATGAGAGATCAACTTCAAGAGCTTGGGGAAGTCATGTCTGACAGAGAAATGACAACTGCATTACTCAATGCTCTACTCGAGGAGTGGGGAAACTTCACATCTAGCATGTATGCCACGAAGGAAACAACCACTCTCAGTGAAATGTGGTCTCTATGCAGAACAGAGGAAACCAAACTTAAGGTAGATGAAGATGTGGGATCAAAAGAGCAAGCGTTTGCTACCATGGCCAAAAAGAAGGGAGAAATTTGGAAAGTTGGTCCATGAAGAACAAACAACAAAGACATGTTCAAGATCCAATGTTTTGGATGCCAAGAATATGGACATTACAAAAGGAATTTCCCTAATCTTAAGAAGGACAACAACAACAAAAGAAAGAGGGAAGAATCTCACTTGAATCAAGAGATGATAGAAGAAGGAAAGAAGCAAAAGAAGGAAGATCCTCCAGATCTCTACTTTGACTAGGTCAAACTATTTACTTCTAGACTTCTTTCAAAGTTTTGAGTAGAATAGAAGCATGTAGGGATAAATTAAAATTGCATGGCTAGAAACGTCCTCTAGAATCTAGCAGCATGATGTACATAGAGTTCTAGATACTCATGTAAATGTAGCATTTATGATAAGAACAAAAATTCATAAGTAGAAATATATTCTAAAAATATAGGAGCATGGTAGATATAGTTCAAGATATTTTTGTAGAAGCATACCTAGTATAGGACCTCATACATGATGAAAGAAAAAATGATCATGACAAGAATCTTAGAAGAACTACATCATCAAAAGAAAGGAAACATTGCAAGGCAAATATCTTTAAGATCCTATGATGGAATCTTCAAAAGAAGGTTCATGGACTAAAGCAGATGTCTCATTGAGAATCTCATTCATGGGCTTCAAGAAAAGGATAATATGCAGGCAAGCTAAGATGAAGCAAGAAGGACCACACCAAAGGATGATCAAAGGAGAATCGAGATGAGGTATGTATGCATACAAGTTTAAGTCATGTTAGCATTTGTATATTATTGAGTCATGGGTATAGTTCTATAACATGATCAAGCATGAGAGAATCTCTTTCACCAAGAACATGCTCGAAGGCATGTACCACGATGCAATGAAGGTCAATGAAGGAATATGATCACATAAGGAGCATAAGATTGTGGACAAAGAAGCAAGAAGAAATGCTGACAAGTCCAGAAAGCAAGCAATGAAGGAATTCTCTCACAAGAAGCATTAGATGGTTGACCTATGTATCTGAGAAGAAGCAAATGAATAAAGAGATCAAGCATGTGAAGAACACCATGATCACCAAGAATCACTATTTGACAAAAGACCTTGAAGATATCTCTTGAAAGAAGGCAGGACAACTATGATAAAGAAAGAAAGGACCCTTGACACTTATAAAGGCCTTGGAGATACAAAAGGTGCAAATAATTGATTCTACTCTACAAAGATGTTGTGATGAAGAAGCCATCCAACAAAAGAAAAAACAATGTTGAAGTAATATCAGGATGAAGTCATAATGCTACTAGGTCAAAGCATGTAACCTAGCAAGTACTATAAAGCATCCATGAGGAGAGTATTCCGAAGCATGGACAAGATGACAAGAAAAACCCGATAGTCACTTTCCACGAAACAATGACATGACAAACCAAGAAGGAAAGTGATCGATGGATGGTGCCCTACCTAGAAGAAGTTTGATCGAAGACTTCATGACATCAAGAAAGGAAGGATATCTAGTCGCTGAATAATCCACGAAGAAGAAGATGTTGATGAAGGAAAGAGTCCCCAATTAAGAGGGAGCTCTGATAGGTCCCTGATCAAGAGGGAGTTTTGGATCACCCTTGATTACAAAGGAGTGAAAATTATGTTTTCCATTTCATGGGTCATGCACTAGACCAGGACTAACAGTCGTAAGTCTAGATGAAGGCCATGAATGGAAATGTAGACACAACATTCTTGTCTTCACTCAGAAAGAACGAATGGGAGGATTGGGTAATCATCTAGCATCCGATACTCTTTGAAGATGTGTAGGGCATCCAAGACAAGAGTAGGCAAGAGGACTGATATTCTTTGAGGGCTGGGAACCCAAGATAAGAATAGTCCTAGAAGGTCATACTCGGTGAACACCCAGGTGGGTATGTACTTTGAGAGACAATGATGAAGGTCTTTATAAATCACTGGTCTCGCCAGCATTGCAGCTCATGGTATTGTAAAGAGATGGAGCTATTAGTCAAGGCATTGCACTATGACAATGTTGATGGATATGATGCTATAACAGATGGATTGCTAATTCGATTTCCCTTATGTGAATTGTTATAGATTGAAAATTGCCAGACACCTTATAATGTTGTATGAATACCTCCCTAGTTAAGAGGAAGTGTTGAAGGAAATGTAAATAGATTCGGTCTTCATAAATGTAATTTTGATATTTGTATTTATTCAAGAAAAGATAAATTATTTCTATATTATTTGTCAATGAGTTTTTTTCTCATTGAAAATAGGTCAAGCACATTTTAAAGTGCTTCTAGGAAGTCAAAGTCAAAATGTAATTATGTTGAAACCCTTTGAGGGCATGATACATCATGTATGTCAATGTACAAGGTCATGGGAACACCTCCAAGCAAAGTCAAATCCTCCCCTAGCATCAACGAAGTTAGCAAAATAATGAATAAAAGACGAATTATAATGTAATTGTCAAGTCGGCCTAATGGACAGTCAAGTTGACCTAAAGAGGAGGGACAAACCTCTATTTATAGAGGTTGTCCACTCCTCATTTGAGATGACTTCACTCTGAAATCCACAAGCAAGAAAGAGGACGAAGAAGGATGAAGAAAATCCAAGGAAAAGGGTTACAAGGGTAGTGAGATAATAAGGCAGAACAACAAAGGTAAGGAGGTCATTTCCAGAATAGCTACAACCACATGTGCAAAGTTAAGGAAGGTCTGCTTGCGGACATAATAGAAGAAAAGTAAAGATCACCATATCTCAACGTTTTGGGTGCTAACAAGGTCTACAGGGCCTCCCTGTACAAGCAAAGGAGAAGCCCTTAGAAGTGAAGAAGAAGGAAAGGACGATGAGGAAAAAGAGACTATTTTAGGGTTTCTTTCCACACGTACAACAAGTAAACCTTTGCAGATTTGACAGTAGAAGAAGGCAACACCATTCGATGTGTATCTAGGTCTACAAGGTATCTAAAAGAAAGAGAAGAAGACTCTCTATATAACGAAGTAAAGAAGCCCTAATGTTCTAGGGATTCCTAACTTCGACAAGCAGCATAAGAAGGACGAAGTGCTAAGGAGAAAAGTGCCAAAAAACAGAGGTCCATGTGCTGGAAGTTGTAGTGCAGAAAGATGAAGGATTTGACTTATGCTTGGTGGATATCCTAGTAAAGGGTCTAGGTTTTGGCAGTTGTTCAAATAAGAAGCTTCAATAAGAGAAAACTTACAAAGGGTTTTCCTCTCAAGAGTGGAGAGGTTTTGTCCTTGGTAGAGAACTAAAACTTGTGTTCTTGTTATTTTGTTTTGGTAGCAGTTTGATGAAGTACACACATATGCACTAATAAGAAGAAGAAGCATAACCTAACAAGAAAAGTAAAAAGACTCCAAAAATTGTTATCAAGTAACAAAGAGTCACACTACACTACTTTTCCCTAGATTCTTCAACAGACCCTAGATTGGGCCGCTTACAAGGATTTTATTGGGGAGCATGCATCAAGGCAGATTGTTTGATCCCCAACACCATTAGTATCACTATAGTAGACAACATAGGAGAGGATAGTGGTCTCCATTTTTGCACCTAGTTTTGCCCTCGTAGTCACTCGATGCTTTAAGGGAAAGCATTGTGGCACCCTTGGAACTTCAAGGGAAGTTTTTGAAGGGCACGACCGACTTAGCACCCTTGGCATCAAGAAGACACTAATTGGTGTGGCACCCTTGGAACTTCAAAGGGAAGCTCTTGAAGGGCACGACCGACTTGGAACCCTTGGTATTAAGAAGAAACTATTGAAATATAAATGATAATCATACCAATTCACATAATGTGGTAAATGAGGCTTTAAAACCAAGATATTTAAATCAGGTATAAAGCTTGGGGTAAAGGGAGAATAGGAAGAAATAAAAAGATTGGACCACTTGAGAACTCTACCCTTCCCATGTTTGGAAAATATTAGGTAGATAATGTGCATAAGTGTTTTAATAAGCAAAAGGGAGAGAAGGGACATAAAGTTAATTAGAAAGATTAATCCTAAAATAGTTTAACCTCATTAAAAAAAGAGGGGGTGAATGAAAATAAAGATTAATAAATTATATAGAAAATTTAGAAAATCTTCATGTGGCAAGAACCAACACAAGAATCTTCATCTAAGAGTCAATTTGAGGAGTAGAAAAGGGGAATCAAGAGACAACTAGGAGAAGAAATAAGGAGTCATGATGGGGTGAGGAAAAAATCTATTTTTGAATTAAAATTTAAGTAAATACTTTTGGAAAGACTTGGTGAGAGGGTGACATATGGGTGGCTGAATAATCTAACTTTTGGATTAATAAAAATAATTAATTTTTCATGAAGTTTCAAGTGTCACCTATGAAGCATTCTATAAAAGAAGGGGCAAGCTATGGGAGAGGGGACATTTTTTCCCTATGGTTGGATGGATGAGATAATGCCATTGTGAGTGACTACGAGATACACTGAGTCACTAACATTCGGTCATGATGCATCAACATTCACACGTGGACATGGATGACGGCAAGGGAGTACGAGCAACAAGAAGTCCAAGAACTAAAACTCCACCTGTGGGTGAACGATACATTGTCTATTCATAATTCTTGTTGTAAGATTATTAATGTATTTATAATGAACATATTGTAAATGTTAATGTCATGATGGTTGAATTGCAATTCATTAATATGTGGATATCAATTTATGTGTTTTCAGTAGTGATGTAAATTTAAGTAGTGTGGGAACTTGATTGCTACTTTCAATTGTAAATTAAACAAAAAAATGGCAATCATAGGGATGGTCCCTACGCCTGGTATCAGAGCCCCGTTCAACCTCTAGGACCTATGGACCCTTTGAAATCAAATCCCTTTAGTATTATGATAAGCAATTTGAATCATAGTGCGTCATTTTATATATTTTCTCCAAAGTCCTTATATATCTCTATGTTATCAATAACTAGTTGAGCTAACCCTTAGGTTGTGTTTAATGTTTACTTGTAAACACTCATTGATGCATTATAATTTATTGTAACCTTTTGTTATTAGTACCATACATTGTTTTGTGACACAAATGTCAATAAAACCTCTCTTTTTCTCTATCATATGTCAAGATAACCATGCACATGCGATTAGTTCAAATAGTCCCTGAACACCGAAGCTTTCTAGAATCACTTAGCAAAATTTCAATAGACCAGGTTCCCAACAAGAAATATTTATACTAACAAATGTATTTCCATTACTTAAAAATAATAGATATAGAAAGACATTATATAGAGTGGTTTCACTTTAGCTATCTCTTGGTATAGAAAATGAAATTGAGATGGGGACAATATCTTATTCCATCCTTCTTCACTTACAAATGCTACATTGTAAGCCATATTTTTCCAATGTGTGTTGGGACCCATAAGCCTGTGGGCCTCTGTATCTTGTGACAAGGGAAATGATGTGTGGATGATGGTCTTCATCAAATTATAAATTTTGGGTTATTGTACTTATTTAAGAAGGAATCCAAACGAGAGCTTGAAACATAATGGAATGGAGGTCATAACCTCCTTGTAACCATCAGAGAAATTTTGAGGTCTTAAATGGGTCTCCTAAAGAATATATAAAATAATAGTGGAAATAATAAAATAAGATTAGATTACATCATCAAATTTTAGCTGGGGATGCATAATTTAATTTCTCATCTAAGGAGTACCCATCTCACATACTTTTGATGGACTCTGCTGCATGAAAAATGAGAATACATGAAAAAATGTGATTGCAATCACATTTTTTCATCGCGTTTTTAACGTATTTCTCATTTTTTGTGCAGTAGGGCCTGTTGAAATTATGCAAGATATGTACTACTTTGATGAGAAATTAAATCATGCATCCAACGAGTGTAAAACCGTAGGAAAATAAGTTGACAATGAGTTGAAAAAATAGTTTACTCCAAAAATGGTGAATCTTCCCCCATGGTTAGCATCATCATCTTGAATCTTATTGGTTCTTATAAAGTTGATTTTGGTTATACATTTTTGTTTTGAGGCCCATTTTAGAGCTTGAAATTTCTCTAATGTGTGGAAATTGGTAACTTTGGTCCTACCATGTTGGAAACTTGGATGAGATACATGAGACCAAGGTGAGAGAAAGTGAAGAATTAGACATTTCACTACCTTGGAGCTACTCCAACCATTACAATACAATATTTGTGAATAGGCTCCTCGCATAATTATACATGTATGATGATTGAAGTAAATATATTGAAGAATGAAGGTGTTGAAGTATGTAACTAGGTTCGGTCTTCATAATGACATACGTAATCATGATTTTATGTATTTAATGAAAAAAGAAAAATAAATTTATTATTGTTATTCTTGAGGTATGGGTTTCATGCTTAAGAAAAAATTATTTTTAGATCAAGCACCCATTGAGTGCTTTTAGGTTTGTCATAAATACAAATGAGTCATTGTCGTGTATTGAAGACACATTTGGGCATGCTACATATTGTAAAGAAAATTTATTTGAGTCAAAATAGAGTCAAAAGACCCTCAAATACCTCGTCATGGTGCAAATATCAAGTTGGCCTAAAGATAACAATTTGTACCCCTCACAAGCCTATAAATAAGAAGGAACTCGCCTCATTTGGAGACTAACTCAAGCAAGTTCGATCTTCTCAAGATAGAAGCTAGAAAAGGATGAATAAGGAGAAGAACTATATCAAGGTTTTTGGGCCTCTCTCTCTCATGTTAGGGTTTCTACATTTGCAAGGTAGAAGAATTTCTCGAGCAAAAAAGTTTTCTCAATAGGTCGAAATTGTAGAAGAATTTTTTGGGCAGGTTGAAGCTGCAGAAAAGTTTGTTGGGCAGGTTGAAGTTGCAGAAGAAATTGTTGGGCAGGTCGAAGTTCCAGAAGAATTTGTTGGGTAAGTTGAAATTGTAGAAGTTGTTGGAAGCAATGTTTGACTTGGTTTTGGAGGATCTTCGTCAAGGTTCATAGGTCTTGGAATTCATCAATTGAAGTTCTATAAGAAGAGAAGAATTCTTGTGGGTTTTCCTCTCAGTTGGAGAGATTTTGGCCTTGGCTAATCGCCTACATCTTGGGTCCTATTGTCTCATTGATTGTATTGTTTGGTAGCTATTTGATGATAAAGAATACTAATAATAATCAAGTGGAAAAAGAAGCTAATCAAGTTAAGTAAAAATACATCACATGTAGTTACCAAAGTTAGAGAAATCACCTAAATTAGTTGCCCCTAGATTTCTCCACATGGTATCAAAGATAAGGTGAAAAGACAAGGAAAGACAACTTAAAGAAGGAAGGAGAAGTGAAGCATTTGATGATCTTTTTTTGGGCTAAATTTTCTCCACACGTGTGAAGGTTTGGGCATCATCGTGCAACAATTGACGCCAAAAATTGCAGCGACTCAAAGGAGCAAAAGTTTGGGTTAAAGAAGAATTATTTAGCAAGTCGAATTGTTAAGAGGAGTCAAGGTCAAACAAAGTCAAAAGGAGGCAATTTTGTCCATTTTCCAGCCACACGTGTGACCTAAGGTTTCTACAGGAGAAGCTGAAATTGCAGTCCTGCAACAAGTCGAAAATCTAAAGAAGGGTCGAAATCTGAAGTTGTAAGAAGACCTCAAAACCCTAGCTCATCCATAGAAGAACTATCATTGAAGCATCTAAAAGTATCTACATTTTAGGTAAGCAAGAAGAAGCGTAATCATCATCATCAAGGAATAAAGGTGATCTCCCTCTCGTTGAAGGATCACTTTTGAAGGAAGACATCTTCATCAAGAAGACATCTTCTATCATCATCAAAATCAAGAAGGCATCAAGTTGAAAATATTAACATCAAGGAGCATCTTCACTTGACAAGAAAGTATCTTTATATCTATATTTGAATCTATCAAAATGACTTCATTTTGCAAGGAGAGCAACAAATTGGTTGGGTAGACAAACTTTCTTGCATGGAAGAAGAGGATAGATTTGATCCTCATAGAAAATGAAGTCATTAAGCATATTAAGGGTTCTGTCACTAAACCTCCAAAGTAAGAAATTCAAGCTCTAGCCAAATACATGAAAAGGGAAATAAGGGCTCAAAGAATCCTTATATAGCGAAATTGGCAAAGTCAAAAGACATCTATGACAAAACTTGTAGTATTTTTTTCCATAAACACTGTAGGAGAAATGATCTCATTAACACAAGAACTCTGCAAGATGAAGATATCGAAAGAAGAAGGAATAACCTCATACTCTATGAGGGTGTCAGAAACAAGGGACCAACTACAAGAGTTGTGAGAAATAATGACAAGGAAATGAGTACTATAGCGCTCAATGCTTACCGAAGGAGCAAGGAAGTTTACATTAAGCATCTATGGGAAGAGGGAAGCTACTCCATTCAATGATCTATGGCCACTATGTAAAATTGAAGAAACCAAGTTGAAGGCAAAAAGTGATGTAGGATCACATGAGCAAACTCAAGCACATGCTGCCATGGCAAAGAGGAAAGTTTGGGAAATTTGGTCCTCAGAAAAGGAAGAAGAATATGGCAAAGGTTCAATGCTATGGATGTCAAGAATATGGGCACTACAAGAGGGATCGTCCCAAACTCAAGAAGGACAACAACAAAAGAGGAAGAGAAGAAGCCCATGTCGCCAAAGAAGCTGAAAAGAAGAAATCCAAGAAGGAAGAAGTAAAAGATCTCTACTATGATTGAGATAAGTCTTCTCCACCTAGTTCTTTTAAGTACTTGTAAAATATGGCTATCATGGTAGGAATCATTATAAGCATGATAGGATGCATCATTTTAGGAGATGGAATCATAGGAGCATACCACCGAAACAAGAGCTCAAGACATCATCATAAGAAGCTAAAGTAGAATTCTATGACAATCATCATTAGAAAAAAGTAGCTCTTGGTAATCTCATTAGAAGCATAAGTAGCACTTATGGGTAGAAGGAAGTCATCTAGTATAGAGATCATCATACATCATTGGAAAGGAGCATTTGCCAGATGATGATAATCAAGATCCTTCATTGGAATCTTCATTTGAAGGTTCATCTATTGTAAGAAACAAGTGTCTCGCTAAGAATACCACCTTGGGTGGGATTCAATGTTTGAAAGAATGATGGTATGATGACAAAGGAATGCAGCATGCCGACATGGTAAAAATACTTTCAATCAAGGGAAAGGAAGTTGTTGAAGTCTAGATGACCAAAGAAGAAACTAGGTATGTATGCATATATGTTCAATGAGTCAAGTCATGTCATTATATAGTTGCAAATAGTAAGGATGCATGCTCTACCTCATGAGCATGATCGAGGGAAAATGATCTTTTTAAAAAGATGCATGAAGACATGGTTCACATATTAACTAAATGAAATCAACATAATATGACCACATATGGAATATGAGGTGGTAGACAAAAATGAAGGAACTATGATTGAGAGTTCCTGGCAAGTAATTTGTGAATAAAGAGAAAATAAGAGATTGTGAAATATGCGACTATGGAGAAGGCAATCAACATCCAATGACTAGAAGAATTGACTATGATATCTCCATGGGAAAGATATGAAGCCTTTAATGTAGTCTGGAAATAATGGAAACCCTTGACGTTGAATATCTTGGAGATGTGTCAATATGAATACAAGATGTTGATACAAGCAGATGTCATGATGAAGGGCCATCACAAAAGGTAATTTTTGATTTGATGTTCATTTTTGGTTTTTGAATAATAATTTGATGGGTTAATGCAGGGCTACTAGAAAAAGAGTTGTGGATGCCACCTACAACTAGCACTCATGTGGTGGGATGGAAGATCCTAAGGGATACATAATGTGGAACAGGTAGTTGTATGAGGAAAAGAAATATATGGTCCAACGGATCACTCTCCGATGAAAAGAAGGATGACATGACTACCCTGATTCAAGAAGGAAAGTGATGGATGGTCGATGCCCTACATAGAAGTCCAACAGATGAAGGCTCCATAATATTAAAAATAAAATTCATGAAATCGAATGGAGTGCTACAAGCAGTTGAAGGTCCCATGATATCCACCGATGAAGAACGAGTTGTTGTTGGAAACTGATCCCTAGTTAAAAGGGAGCCTCGAAAAAAGTTTCTAATTAAGAAGAAACTTGGAGGCAAGTCCCTAAGCTAAGAGGGAGCTCATTCAAGTCCCTGATTAAGAGGGAGCTTGAGTACATTCCTTTTATAGAAATGGGTACATTTCTTCATAGGAATGGGTATATCCTCCCTAGTTGAGAGGGAGAGATAGACACATCATTCTTATATTCACTTGGGAATAAATAATGGAGGATTGGGTAAGCATTTGGCATTTGATACTCTTTGATGATGTGGTAGGACATCCAAGATAAGAGTAGTCGTAAAGGACCGATATTCTTTGAAGACTGGGAATCCAATATAAGAATAGTCCTAAAAGGACATACCCTGTGAACACCTGGGTGAGGTATGCTCCTTCAGAAACAATGATGATGGTGTCTATAAATCATTGGTCTCGCCAACATTGTGCTCTGATCTTGTGGAGAGATAGAGTTGTTAGTCAAGGCCTTGCTATGTGACAATGCTGGATGATATGATGCTATACAAATGGGTTACCAATATAACTCTTCTTATGAGAATTCTCCAAATTAAGAATGTCCAAATACCTTGTATGGATTATGAATACCTCCCGAGTTGAGAGGGAGCGTTGACATATGTAACTAGGTTTAGTCTTCATAATGACATATGTAATCATGATTTTATGTATTTAATGAAAAGAGAAAATTAAATTTATTATTGTTATTCTTGAGGTTTGGGTTTTATGCTCAAGGGAAATTTATTTTTAGGTCAAACACCCATTGAGCGCTTCCAGGTTTGGCATAAAGTCAATTGAGTTATTGTCATGTGTTGAAGACCCATTTGGGCATGTTACATGTTGTAAAGAAAATTTATTTGAGTCAAAATAAAGTCAAAAGACCCTCCAAGACCTTGTCATGGTGCAAACATCAAGTCAACTTGCATGACGAGACAAGTCGGCATAAAAATAACAATTTGTACCCTCACAAGCCTATAAATAAGAAGGAAGTCGACCTCATTTGGAGATTAACTCAAGAAAGTTCGATCTTCTCAAGATAGAAGATGGAAAGGATGAAAAATAAGGAGAAGAACTAGATCAAAGTTTTTGGGCCTCTCTCTCTCTCTCGTGTTAGGGTTTCTACATTTGTAGGGCAGGAGAATTTGTTGGGCAGAAGAATTTGTTGGACAAAAGAGTTTGCTGGGCAGGTCGAAGTTGTAGAAGAATTTGGTGGGCAAGTCGAAGTTGTAGAAGAATTTGGTGGGCAGGTTGAAGTTGCAGAAAAGTTCGCTGGGCATGTCGAAGTTGCAGAAGGATTCACTAGGCAGGTCAAAGTTCCAAAAGAATCTGTTAAGTAAGTCGAAACTGTAGAAGTTGTTGGAAGCAAGTTTGACTTGGTCTTGGAGGGTTTTGGTCAAGGGTCATAGGTCTTGGAATTCATCAATTGAAGTTCTATAAGAGAAGAATTCTTGTGGGTTTTCCTCTCAGTTGGAGAGATTTTGGCTCTTGTTGATAGCCTACATCTTGTTTCCTATTGTCTCATTGATTTTATTGTTTGGTAGTTGTTTGATAATAGAGAACGCTAATGATAACCAAGTGGAAAAATAAACTAATCAAATTAAGTAAAAATACATCAGAAACAATTATCAAAGTAAAATAAATCACCTAATCTAACTGCCCCTAGATTTCTCAATAGAAAAAATATATTCAAAATGCATTTACCTATATAGAATGGAATTTTCCTTCTTCAAATACAGACCAACAGACCAAACATACCTGAGAACATCAAAGACAATTCCTTCCTTCTCTTTAGAGGAGTCCTCAAGCTTGCAGCTTGGATGGTAAAACGCTTGGCTAATATAACAAAGTTGATTTCTGTATCCTTACCTCCTTGATAGCCAACAGAAAAATAATCTTCCATCAAAGCCGAAAGCATCAAAATTCCTCTTTAAGATTGAAGCCGCTCATCTAATCCAATATTACATTTACTTTTTCCTCCCGTTCCTTCTTTTACACGTGCATCAAATTCTTCTATTTTGTAATTTATTGCCACATTAGCACCAAAATGATGAGATCAATGGACAAGGAAAAATAAATCACATCGCTATTCAATAGAATTTGTGGGCATAGTGTCCAAACAGAGCATTTTATAGAGCACCAACGCCAAAGATCAGATAGATTCTAGGATTACAAACTAAAAAGTTTACAGATACACATGGGCTATTTCCCAGAAAAATTGAACAACGTGAGAACTCTTGATACATGTGGGCTACATTTTCTTTTTCTCTCCAGCTCATTTCCGGTAAACGTGCTAGGGGCCTGATGTGCTTGGGCTTGCTTGCGACCAACCCTTGACAAAATTAATCGTACAGCTCCATTATATTCACATGCTTACTTGTAAAAGAGGATGTCCATTTAAGACTAAATGTTTACAGCTGAGAATAAAAAATTGACCAATGCTCCTCCATTCCATAACGTGTAGTTGTGATAGCGAAAGCAGCTCGGTTCCCCATTGACTCAAGCATCACTTATATTACAACTGGATAATAACCTTACACATTCCAGTAATCACACTATAAAATTCATCAACAAGGGAGATCAAGACCAGTCGCAAACATTTTTGTTATGGCCTTACAGGCTAAATCTTTTTATATTATCGTGAAATGATAGAGTAATAGTCATATCCTGTTCTTTTCACTGGAATCTTGGTTATACCGAAGCTCGGCCCTGCAGAAATGGCGAATTTGTTAAACTCCTCGTTGCTTTTACATCAACCGTCGCTTCCACAGATGCACAAAGTAGCTTCAGGCCGTTTCAGCGAGTGCACTGATACTGAAATCAGGGTTTTGTTTTTTCAATCGAGAAAGACGTGGAAAAAAATTCTTAACAAAAAAGGGTTAATAATAATAATCACTCTATTTTTTTTCAGCACGTAATAATAATAATCACTCTATAACTAGAAGAATCTACATTATATAATAAGTGATAATAATCACAAGGGAATATGTCATTCATGAATAACAGGTTGAAATTTCATTGCATGTTAAAGCCACAAAGTAAAGGTTATGGCTTAGAACATTCATTCTATAAAAGGAAATCTGAGTCATAAAACAACTCTGTTATTGTTCTCTTAATTATGATATCTCTGAATAGGGTATCCTGTTTAGCATAATGGTTATAAAAACTCCTTTTGCAAGTATAAAACAATTTTTATGAGTTACTTACAATGTTTGCCAACATTTTTGAATGAGATATTTCATTATAATTCCATAAAAGTACTTAAATAATGAAATATAATTTTGGAATGAAACATTTAATTAGAATATATATATATATATATATATATAAAATTTACACTCAACTAACACTTTATATAGCGTAGACTTCGTGGAGAAATTCATCATTCCAATTCAATTGCCTTATTTTTGCAATATACATTCTTCATTTATATTTAAAGATATTCAACCAACTATAATGTTATAGCATGAATCTCCAATTTCTACATGTAACCAAAATTTTGGGAATGAAATTCTACATTAGGAATGTCACCAACACATTTGGGAATCGCAAGTGACCCTTTTTGTCAACTTCTATACTTGACCTGTGGATAATGCTTTCAAAACTCTGGTGAACTTCTCTTCATATCCATTTAATTCAGCCATTTTCAAATTAGGATGAATATGTATAACATCACGGGTTGGTCCCTAAAATTCGTCAGATCCGTCCTGCGTTCCTTGAATTTATCTGTTAATAACCGATCCTCTTCTGAACCCATTGCCTCAAAGCTTTGTTCCACTGGCTTGACGCTGCAAGAGAAAATAATAAAAATAATTCAATGAAGATTTCATATGGTGTACTAAATTTCAAGAAGATAAGGTATTAATTTGAATCTTTAACATTTTATTTTTACATTGAGATCAACCAATCAAAGATTATTTTAAAGAAAATGTAAATGTAAATGAAAAGAAAAAAGAGGCTCTCGAAGTGACATGGTTGAAACCTAAAAGTGAACAAATATTTTGTATAAGGAAACACAATTCTTTCTTCATTATTCGTAGCAACCATGGAAAACTGGAAGCTGCATACCACTGGGGCTTTTTTTCATAGATGTTTTTCCTGTCTTGATATTTTTTTTTTACCATTTCTATTTTTGTTTGACCTAAAATTTGTTAGAATATAAGTTTTAACTGTGGAATTTGTATAATTCAAAATGTTTCGAACATACCTATTGAGTTGCCGAAACTTAGCCATTTTAATCTTGAGAAATTGTGATTGCGAGGCATTCACTTAAATAGTGCTTCTGCTTGCCTTGAGAGTTTACAATTTTAAACCGAGAAACTCATTTCATCGTTCTTTTCGAGGTATCTGTAAATCCAGGGTCTCATAGTTGATTTATTCAAATAAAAATAGGTATAGAAACAATGATTAAATAAACTTAGATATAAAGTCACTGATATGGTAAGTTTTTTTTTTTTTAAAAGAAAACAACAAAATTAACTTCCTCATAGAAAATCTCGGCAGGAGGCTGAGCACTTATTAGAACTTATTAGATACATGACTAGTACTTGTAATAACTTTGAAAAATAAATATTTATTTTTCAGTATTATTTTTGAATCATCTAAATGGACCATAACTTGAAAGTTTTATTATAGCTTGTGCACAATATAATGTTATGTGAAAAACTCCTTACATAATTTATGCCATAATTTAGGGACATGGTTACATTATTCATGCATGATTGTTAAAATATTTGTGTAGTGAATTTAATTTCTAAGCTTTGCAAGAAAATCATCAAAAACATAATCCTTGAAAATAGTTCATAATCCAGTAAATAACATATTCACCATCATTTACTTCCCATCATAAATTAAGCAACTCTAAGAATTTTTATAGAAATAAGATGTAAATAAATATTCTTACCAGGAGTTACTTCCCTCCCTTATTTATGTTTCCCTCAACACTCATGTAGGAGTAAAACTGTAATGGTGTAGACTTACTAGTTGTTATTACCCACCAAAATTTATGCAAGTCCTTGTACCAAAGCAAGTAATTGAGCTGTCCACCTCACATCTCAAACATCTCAAATTATTAGTTTCTGTTAAAGCAAAACTAAGCAAAACTATTAGATGGGAACTGCCTATTGACCATTACTAATTGGGCATTGATCAATATAGGTTATAAATTTTTATGCAATTTTTCCAGATCATAATTTCTAATTTATTAATTGGGCATTGGTCAATATAGGTTATAATTTTTATGCAATTTTTCCAGATCATAATTTCTAATTTATTAATTGGGCATTGGTCAATATAGGTTATAATTTTTATGCAAATTTTCCAGATCATAATTTCTAATTTAAGTGGTAGGGATAAACACTTGTTATAGAATAAGTATTATTAAATTAAAAAAACAGAAAGAAAGATTAAAATGAATTTCAAAGTAATTATATGTTCACTTACCAAGATGCATGGTCTTATAATAGTCTATCCATAAATCTAGTGTTAAATAAAGTGATATATTGAAACACATATATCAAATTCATATATGTGAATCATGGTTAATGCATATATAAAAGTTAAGGCATATAAAATGAATTGTACATACATATTAGATGTATCCTTAAAAGTTAGTAAATTGTGCACATTGTGATAATAAGTTATGTTATTTAATAATAATACTAAACTAATAAATTCCTTATGAGTTATGATTACTAAAGTGTATATTGATGTTTAGTGATGGTAAGGATGTTACTCTCCTAAATTATGGCAAGCAAAACTCTCTTTGAAAGGGGGTCAAGATCTTTTATAAAATTACTAACAGCCAATGCATTAAGAGAGTCATTTAGTGAGGAATCCAATACCAATCAATTGCTTGCAAGAGATCAAATTGGAATTATTCTTGAGTCTGGAGTGCATGGAAACAAAGTTAGTGACCTATGAATATGTAAGGAACTATGTCAACCCGAGGATTGCTTGGAGGCGACTTTTTCTAGGCATCCCCCTGAAATCAAACAGGAACTCATGAGGGTCAGAGTGTCCTTCTAGTTCTGGGACAAAATAATGATTAGAACAATTACAAGCTTCTTTTGCTCTTTCATTATGAGAAGTCCTAGATGATAGTTTATCGCATGTTTAGTTATATAGTTCTACTAAAGGCCGTGTCAAGGAAAGGCCATATGTATGATGTCTTGTGCATGATTCTTCACCTAGTTAGTCTATCTAATATGATCACACCCTTTACTATAAAAGAATATGGCTCATGGCATAGTGGTTTTTGGCAAGCTTAGCCATCGCAAGCATTTTGGAACACGTAGGGACATGTTGGTGGATCCAATAATGGCTCAGAGATCATTTATATTTAAATGGATACAAAAAATTAGGGCTTGATACATGTACCTTAGGGAATAAACATCTTGATTTATGTTTCATGCATGTTCCTTTATTAGAGTAGAAGCAACAACATGCAATTGCTTTATCTTCGACATATGCATAGTAGAGACATGCATTGCATGTAATACATGAAGGAGTTTGGATTAGATGATTGTTGTGACAATGATGATTTGACATACTGACGCTTATTATTACAATACTCTTAGTTCAAACATGTGACATCTAAGAAATTCAAGAGGATTATTACTATTCTGGGTAGATTGAGATTGAGTGCTAGGTTTTTGGAGCCTATCATATAATTGTATGTTTTTTTTTGGAGCATAATCATATAACTGTATAAATGATCTCCCTGTTAAAGGAGATCTACTATGCGACAAGTCCTAGACTAAGAGCCATCTATTAATTGAACTTGAGTGGTGTAAGTGATGTAATTGAGATGAATTCCGAAGACGCATTGATGCACCTTAATGTAGCTCCAATGTACATGTGGTTTTGAGTTAATGGTCACTCACTATTTGTACATTCTCTTGTGACATATTTCACTGTGATATATGTTAAACATATATAACACTATGATGCTTTTAATTTCATATGAAATTGATTGTGTTAATATATGAGAAATATACCTATATAGTTGTAGAGATTTTGTTAACTTACTTGAGGATTGTGTTCATAGTGAACTAATGCGTGCCTAAGTAGTCCACATTTGTTACAAAATGAAGATTGTTGTAATGTATTTGGCACATCCATACATATATTGTACATTTTGTTATGACATGGTGTGACCTAGAACTATTGGCATCAAGAATGATAAATATAACAGTGGGGTTTGTTTGTCAAAGCGTGCAACACATATTCACCCAAGACCATTTAAACACCAGATAACGAAGGTGGTTAGAGTTAACAAGTGAATATGATGTTGATATTACTTATATAAACAGAACAATAAATAGGGTGGCAAATGATTTAAGTAGGAGCCTCAAATATTTTTGGTGATTCCCTAGTGGACAAAAATGAGGGAGAATTTGCTTGATTTAAAAATTGTGGATCCTTGGTACAATGAGGATAGTAGGAGTTTAATAGAGGGCGCCAAGGATATGCATCATTGTCTTCCTTACCTTTCCTTCTCTCAGGACTCGAAAATGCCCCTACTGATGAGCAAGTTGTTGATGTGTTGACAAAACTGTTGTTCCAGATGAAGTTTGCTTATTTTAGAGAACAACTTGGAGTTGTTGAGAACCACTCTTTAAGAGAGAGGGAGAAATTATTGTACAACATCATACGATTGACAATCTTCCTTAGAGACCTATGGATTGGTTGGGAAGATTGTCACTCCCTTAGGCTATGCGTCGAGAGACCTACGGAGTCGAGGAGATTGACCTTGAGAGAGAATGAAAAATACACTAAGAGGGAGTGTTGAAAAATGGGTAGCTATGGTTGGTATTTTCCTTAGCAATTAACGAAGAAAATTTATATTTTCAAGTTTGATCAAGTCGGCTTAACAAGGACAAGTCTGCTCCACATGTGAGAAAAAACACCTCCAAAACCACATATAAATAGAGGTTTGTTGAACTTAATTTGGACGCACATCACATCACACAATTTGATCTGAAATAGAGAGAAGACATCTACACGTGCGAAGGAATCTAAAGGAGAATTTGTTATGTGCTGACCAACCTATCTTCTTATATTTGACTAGCATTGACTTGGAGAGATTGCTTCTACTTTGACCAAGCTCTTTGACTTTCAAGGTCGAGCATTTCAGGAAAACTTTGACTCTGTTTGACTGCATTTTCATCTTTGTTTTAAGCACATTGATTGCAAGTTAAACTTGTGAATTTGATTGAAGATTTCGAAGGTTTGTTGATTGAGGTTTGACTGTCTTCCACGGGCCAAAATTCAAAACTTCTATTGCAAATTAGACTTTGACTAAAGTTGACTCTTTCTCCCTCTGCATTGATTAGATTGACTTCACATTTATGAGGTCAGTGAGGTTAGAATCTTGTTGAATATTCTGAAGTGCTATTGATGAACAAAATTTCTCTCTCATTTGGAAAGATTGGTTGGGTTTTCCCACTGTGGTTTTTTCTCTGGCTATGAGCCTAATTTTGGTGTCTCTTATCTCTTGCTTTATTTACTGTGATCTCTATTGCTCTATTGATGAAGTGAATGGTTGAAGTTTTTCATGTATAGTTGCTTAATGATTGGAATGCTAAAAGAAGACTAATTATATTAGTAGAAGTAGTTACCAATTTTGAAAAACTATACTAGTCTTGGATGCACTAGAAAATTCAACAATGATTGGAAGGCCTCGTGAACACACAAACTCGATTTGTTTGCTTCTTTCTTATCTCAATAGTTTGATCCTGGGTCAAAGTATCGAACAACAATAAAATTCAATGGGGGAGATATGGTACAATTGGATTTCTCTATGAATAGAAGAAGGTGCACTTATTTAGCCATGCTTTGGGTGTACCTAATCTTAGTTGACTCATTTATCTAGTGTGAGAAAAACAAAGTGAATTTTTCTTGGTAGCATTCCATTTCCTCTGGCGTGGCAACTTAATACATAGATAATCGAGACCGATAGTGATGAAAGTAGGCCAAGTGTAGGAATGCTCTATGTATACAGAAATACAGAGGTGCTAGCCCTGTGGATTCAAACCAAATGAAGAAAACCATAACCTCTTTCTCAAGGAGGACGTAACATTCTATTGGTTCAATCATGTTCTTGAACCTTTTCCAACATGTTCCTCTAGTGCATGAGTAGGTTATAGTAATCGATGTCACTAGTGAAAGCATGCATGGTTTAGTGATAGCACTTTCAACCCCTCCAAATCCCTCCTTGGCACTTGGACAAAAGGAAACCACCAATTGTCATGTGTTTCTCTCTCCATTACAGGTCATGAGGAAACATCATGGATTTAGCGCATTCGTTGTAATGGATTTTAGTTTTCTGAGGCCCTCCCACAATCCTTAGAGATTGATAATATGGAAAGCTCTCTCCAACAACACAATTCAATTGTATATAAAATTTGTTTCATTCTCTCTCAGATCAATCAAGTTACATGAGTGGGTAGGATTTTCAAAACAATTGAAGGGATTGGTAGGCTAGTGATCTAACACTAGAATATTTTTCCACTCAACGTCGTACTTGGGAGCTTGAGCATCGGTGGTTCGTTTTTTGAGCTTGAGAGACACATTTTAGTGGGTTCATTTCAAAGGGCTATTATTTTCCCTAATACTATCGATTGATCTCCTAATAGTGACTTGAGTTAACTGAGGGGCGAGACAAAAAGACATTGTTGGTAAGCTGGGGTTGGCCTTCAACCTCTTCCAATATAGATATTTGTGTGACCGCATCACCCCACTCAACTTTGACACTAAACTCTAGAAGTGTATTAAGGCATCATTCCAATCCTACACTGCTAGGAGAACTTGACCTATCTACCGTTGAGACCCAAAATCAGAGCTAGTTCAAATCCATATTTCCCAACCCCCGAACTAACCAATATTAGGGCATTCATTTAAATAACCTAACCTGTCCATTATCAATAAATATTCTACGAGCATTGGGTTAGTCCAATCTCAAAGGACTTATTTGGTGGAGTAGAAAATAATATTTTTGTAAGAAAGGCTCTCAACCAAACTGACTGTAGATAGGAAGCTTCAATGAGTAGGATGAACTCGACTAGAAATGATTGGCCTTTTGTAGTTGATTCCATCTCAATTCACTAGCATTCCCTGGATTTGACTCAGGGTTGATTGGGGTGGTAGGATTCATTCTCAGGAAAATTACATTCCTTTGCTTACCAACTATGTATGAACAATGTAATATTTTGAAACAACTCAACCCACTCACCCAAATTTGCTCAACATAACTATATCCCATTTAGTAGATTGAAGTAAGATGAGAGGATTTGATCCCTAACTAATAGGCTAAAGTCGAAGGGACTATCAAGGAGGTGAAGAAAAAGCTTACTCTCACCAAATCCACGAAAATTGAATAGGTTAAGCAGGGCATGAGAGGGAAAGAGACAAGTTTCGATTATTCAAAGGAGTCATTGAAATTTTGGCTACAAAATGTGCGGCTGTGGTTACAAAACATCTGAACTGAATCAAAATCGTTGAGCTAATACCAAACAAACAGGTATAAATATGACGAATAGGTATTTTGAATAGGGGTTGAACCTTCTATCAAACACAATCCTGAAATCAATGCGACTAGCATGATTAAAGCTCCTCTTTCATGGAACTATATGAATATAAAAGGACCGATGGGAGACCTCGGTTCTGAATGGGTGCAATTGATCGCTTGGATATTATTATAGTAGGACTTGTTGGCTGTCTGTTGAGTTGCACTCAGCAGATATTATAAATATTCCATAGCCCAAAACAAAGCATACATCAAAATTTTTTCAAAATCCACAAGTTAGCATGGCATTCTAGCCCCTTTCTCTCTCCTCTCTCTTCTCTCTGTTTTCAAATTTTGCAACCTTGCAGGGAATTGTAAAAATGTCACTAGCATGATGAACAAAACTTAGTAACAGGCCTAGAAGACATGGGACTTGATTAGCGAGTGAGTACACCCTAGAGTGTTTTTTTCACTTCACTAATTATTCTCGCTTTTTAGCAATGAATAACTCGCCGAGTTTTTTCACTCACATATATCCCCAAAGCTTGTGTAACGGTTTGAAGATCGAGCCTTGGGTCCATCTTAGTGTGTATGGTCAATGTATATTACCATGCAAAGTCATCTATAAAGTTTCATGGAGTTTGACTAAGTCTAGATAGGATTTTTAAATAGTTAAAAATTTCCTGCAAAACAAGATTTTTTAATTAATTTCTATGTAAAAAATATGTAAATAAGTAGTCCTACGAAATGTTTGGGGCGTGTAAGTACCCAAAATTCATCCTCAGAACCCCGACATTATCCTAAGGCACATATTGAGGGTCAAAAAACGAATATTACCCTAAGTTGCCCGAAACACCTAGGTAAAGTGCTAGAAACGCCGTTTGCCAAATCTGAAATAGATTTTGGTACCAAATGGTACAGATACGTACGAAAAATGTATTGATGCAATTTTTGAAATGCCGGAAACCACAAGCCTGTTTTCTCCCGCGTTTTGGGTTTTTTTTGGTAGTTTTTGGACCATTTATGGAAATCTGGATAGCTCAAGTTGTATCTGGACTATTGTTCAACGTTACAGCTTGAGCTTTGAAACATCTAACTCCTAAATACAAATCCATAATTTTTACCTACCACTAACAATGAAGTCCCTACTTAACAACAGTAAATTAAAGAAATGGTGGTTACCTTTTCTTTGTGACTTAAAGTTCAAATGTAGATGGAAAATGTTTTTATGTTGTTATCTGTCCTATATATAGAGTTAAATTTATATGCTTCTTGTGATTAAGGAGCCATTGGATTGGATATTACTATTGTTATTGGTATTTTAACATCAACAAATTTTCAAACCAAAGAAACTTGAGGATGTTGATTGTGAAATTGTTGTCATTCTCACCTTAGCATCATCAACCCTTTACCAAACCCACATTTCAAGTTTCAACAGCAGCGACAAGTATAACAATATTAAGCATCTCTACAAAGAAGAACAAGGTTCCTCTTTTCCAGTCATTCTTTTCAACTAGAAATCATAGTCTCTCTGCAACACTGAATCCCCTATGGCTCTCATCATTATCCACTCAAAATAAAAGACATCAATCCCCTCCAAATAAAATGGCACACCCCAACAACATATGATATGTATTCAAGTAATATCTCCACTAAAACAATAAACCGACTTTTGAGTAGTACTCAACATTTAAAGCAGTTTTATGACAAAATGATGACTTGATGACATGAATGATGACATATTTGATGATATGTAAAAGTAATTTACAATGGTGCTTTAACTTTTAAACTTTTAAGTTTTGAACAACCATATGAATTATGAATAATGATAGTACATTGTCAGTCATAGTTCATTTTATACTTTGTACTATGTAGTATGCATTATTAATTTTGGTGATGATGTTGTAACTTGTCATGTTGATGATTGAAATTTGAAACAAAAACTTGATGATATGTTGAATCATGAATGTTATAATAATCATTAATGATGATGACAATGTTTATGTTGAATTGATGACGATGGTAGATGATAATTGATTATGTACTTTTAGATATAATCTAGATTCTAAAAGATGAATGGTAATAAGAAATTCTTATTTTTGTTATATATATATATATATATATATATATACCATTTCCTGTCAATATCGTATCCAGATTTTTTGAAAATTTGTCGTATCCGTTTCAAACCCTGTATCCATGTCCGTTTCGGTGCAACTTAGATATTACCCTCTCAAACCCCATTTTTCCTAAAGTAAGTGGCAAAAATGGCAAAAAAAAATTCACAAATTTATTAATATGAGACACATTAAAAAGTATCTTTCAAAGTCAAAAGTCATGTGGAGTGACATGGAGTTGAAAGTGGAATTCAAAAAAGTGACTTGGCAGCCACATAAGGCACACCGGTAGTGGGCCACATCACTGACAAGTTAGCCAAGTCCTCGAATTATCAAAAAGGCAGTTGAAAATCAGTTTTAAAATGTCACATATTTGCTAAAAGATGAGTGGGGACAACACTACATGGGACAGAATTTGTCCACCACTAATGTTCATTTGTCACCCACTTTGCTAGGCCTGTTGAAGTCATACTCCACTGATGAGTGGGGACAACACTACCACATGAGACAGATTTTGTCCACCACTAATGTTCATTTGTCACATGGGACAGATTTTGTCCACCACTAAAGTTCATTTGTCACCCACTTTGCTAGGCCTGTTGAAGTCATACTCAACTGCCAGCCAAAGGAGAGTACTCAGCCAATTTAACGCAGCATATTTTGGGCACGGATTTCATGATCAGATGTCAGTTGATTTGTTGTATTTTTGCGTGGAGTTTGTTCCCCACGTGTCTCCCACTAAACTGCATTCACTGCCAAAACTTTACAATCAACCAATCAAAAGCAAAACACAGGCAGTTAGAAGAGCAGTACGTAGGCCCACCTTGGAGACATATGCAGCTGATATTTGACACGCTGGCAGATTATCCTCCGTTAATACGGAGGTCTAATATGGTATTCTTCCACAGTTGGCACGTAGATTGGGTTGGCAATCTAAATGAGGAATTGACAACAGATTTTTGAGGGAGTTGTCTCCCCCTTATGTTTCTCCTTTGAAAACTTGTATTCGCACAGCAGTCTGGAGGGTCTACACTGCCTTGTCTAAGAGATATATGCTACCACTTCACATCCAGTCTTGTTTACACTTGGCCATTGGATTTCTCCTTGGGATTAGCACCATGCTCACACTTGCCATTGCCTCTTGGCATTGGGATTTGCTCCCTTTTTTGTATAACGAGACCCATTGGGTCTCACACATTTCATGGTTGGAAGCTAGATGCTTGTTGTTGTTGAAGCATGTAACTAGGTTTAGTGTTCATAATTTTCATTTGACTCATGTCATGATGTAAATCTTATGTGTTTATCAAAAGGAGAAAGAAAATGATATAATAGAACAAAAGAAAATTAGCTTGGAGCATGGGTTTTATGCAAGTTATTTGTCATTAGGTCTCCTAAGGTTTACATGAGTCAAAGAGTCATTTTCACTTAGTAAAAGACCCATTTGAGCACTTGTATAAAGAAAAGAAAATTATTTTTGTCTAGAAGTCTCAAAAGAATCAAGTCGGCCAGCCTAGCTCAAGTTGGCCTTGTGAGAGCTATTCGAGCCCTATGAAAGGCTATATAAAGGAGGGTCAAGCCATTAGAACACACATCAAGCATTCTCATCTTGGATTCGATTTGCAATTGGAAAGGAGTGCGAAAGACCTAGAAAAGCAAGGAGAAGGCTAGTGAAGGAAGGAAGAAGCCCTACAAGAATTTGGAAGTCTAAAATCTGTCCTCTATTGTCCACACATGCGAGTACCCTAGGATTTCTAGGGTTACCTCAAGTCCGAAGCTGCAGATTGCTTGAGTAAGGATGGAAGGCTAGAAGAGCCATTATCTTGAAGGGATGTTGCCTCGCTATCCTTGGAAGAGCCTTGTGTTGTTTTGCAGGAGGAAGGTTAATTGGCTGGCTTGATTCTTGGTGGGAGTCATGGTCTAGGTTTTGGGTCTTGGAAGTCTCCTTTGAATTGATTCTATAAGAAGAGAAGTTATTTTTGGGTTTTCCCCTTGGATTTTTCCTTGGCTTGGGGCCTATATCTTGTGTTCATCTTTGTATGGTTGTTTTGGCATTTATTCGATGATAAGAACATAAATATAATAAAGAAGAAGAACATAATGTTACAAATAACTATCATGTAAGGAAAAGTTAAATTAAATGTTGCCCTAATCAAAATTTCCAACATGGTATCAGAGCTAAGGTCAAAGGCATGGTAGTTCGAAGATCATTGTAGGGACTTTTTTCATTGTTCCAAGAAGCCAAGAAAAAAAATGATTGCTTTTAAGGCCGAGATAGCTAGATGAAGATCCGAATTAGAAGGATAATTTATGCGATATTCTTGAGTAAAATTTCAACGAGATTAGACCTTTGAAATTAGGCTGCAGTCCTGGGCTTGGAATCTGAAATTTCTGAGGTATATAGGATTGTATAAGCTCACTTCAAGAGGTAATCACAAGTCCATGGACTAATAACACTCACTACAGCTAGCCAATGACATCGCATTGTAGAGGAATCTAATCCATAAGAAATTAGAGGCATTGAAACCTCTTACAGGAAGCCCTAGAAGAGGCCTATCCTAGGCCGCAAATTTTGTTTCAATTGTCAAGAAAAGCGAGGCCTGTTTGGGATGCCTTTAGTGGTATTAAAGCAATCCTTTAATCCGATGAAAGAGTCACCTTGAAAAGAATACAAGATCGTAAGTTGGAGAGGCATTTTTTAGCCTAGTCTCAAGGTTTTGAAATGACTATAGCAAGCCGTAATCAGAGGGTCGGAGTTGCAGTATGATAATCATAAGCTTGACTCCATATTTGCAAAGGAAGGAAGGAATGTTGTACATTATTTTTGTGCTTATTGGAAGCCCTAGTTTGAGGGTCAAGATCACAGTGAGAACGTCAGAAGTTCCAAAGAATTAATAAGAGGTACCAGATCCCTTGAAAGATAATGAAATAAGGAAGCACTATGGTATCTATGTCAGCGTTTATTGGAAGCTAGGAACTACAATAGAAGTCCAATTTGAGATTCAATAGTAGCATCTATTGCATACCCTAGCCAGAATTTAAGAGGAGAAGCATCTAGTCATCTTGAAAAGAGCATCTTGTCTTGACATCCTTGGAAGCTTCTCTTGAAGGCAGTTCTGAAGGAAGTACAACTTCATCTATGAGATCAAGTCTTTATCCTTGGGAAGTAGTCTCTTTCAAATAAAGTCCTTTGCTAGAAAGGATGAGGTAAGGCTACAGGAAGGTATGTATGATCTCTAGGTATTATATGTTCATTTGCAAGTTTTTGCTAAAGGGTTTGCACGAAATGCTTTAGGGTTTTGCTGCATGTTTTGAATCTAGGGTTTGTAGACTTCTCATCATTTTATTGTATCTAGGGATTATAAACCCTAGAGGGGACTTGGAGTAGAAAACCCTTGTAATGTGAGAAACCCTAACCCTAATTTGTTTGTTCCCTCATAGAAACCCTAGCTCTTGATTTCCAGGGTTTGTAGGTAATCTAGGGTATATGGTAAAATCTTAGCGAGGGTGGAATTGAATGAAATCTAGGATATGACATTGAAGCCCTAGGGCTGATTGTTTCTAAGGGAAATATCAAGGAATTTAGGATTTGTGTCTAAGAATCCTAGAAGAATACCCTATATGAAAACCATGGAAACGCTATATCATCATCATGCTCTTGTACTTGTATATATTTGTGCTTGGTTGTACTTGTCAGTAAATGTTGTAGGCACATAATGAAAGAAGCAAAAATGAGAAGGACAGATGAGCAAAGCAATCCTTGGGCTTGTTAATGATAAGCATGATGGAAAGAGGGAACTATAAGGACCCTGAAAAAAACGATGCTAACAAGGTCATTAAAAGAGTAAGCATGTATCATTATGTTTTCTAGAAGAATCTTGTTTTGGCATGGCATCATAGATAAAAGTAGGTGATAGTAGCATATTGAGAGTCTACTTAATTGAATTGTTTTGTAAGAATCATTTGGTATTTCAAGAAAGAGAAATTTGAGGACCATTTTCTAACACTATCCATAAATTGTCTAACATTATGTTAGAGGTAGTCATTTTGCCAAGGTGGATCCTCAAGATCCTATAAGAACAATCATTTTGGGAGGTTCTTGGAAAAGGCATTATGACAAGGATTAGTATATACTCCATATTGTTTGGAAATAGTTCTCTTAAAGGGATGAAGGATTGTAATTGGTCAAGTTGCAGACTCATTAGACATATAGCTATATGATTGTATGAAAGATTAAGAATGCATGTTGAAAGTCACTTTTGGGTAGGATTCACGTAATCTTGTAAGAAAAGCCGGCCATAAATCATGATGATGCCTAATAGAATGAATGGAATACTAAGACTTTTTTGCTAGAGTAATAATCAACATCTAGTATAATCTCCGAAAGAAAATGGTAACTTGGTAGTCAATTTGAGGTAAGTTCAACTATATGGATGGAATGTATGAAGAATGTTGAGGGAAGCTCAATATCTGGTACCTGGCAACTATGAAGTCAAGATTCGCTCATCTTGGGATTGAAAGGTAGCAGTGCAAGAAAATAACCTGACTATCAAAGGAGGTCACTTTTCATGAGGAAACTAGCTTGAAGTCTGGAAAGGCTCAATATAATGCCTTCATTAATGATGACAAAATGAAAGTGTTGTGCAAAAAATTGATGACCTAGAACCTATCACAAGATTGAGGAAAGAAGATGGCTCCTTGATACCCAGGAAGGAAGCAAACTTGATACAATGAGGTGTGAAGGAAAAAGGGAGCCATACAACTACGAAGACAAGCTATAAGGCTTGTGGTGATTGTTGATCTAGATTGTCATTGATGTCAATATTCTGGATAGTAAATAATGATGTGAAGCCAAGCAGAGCAGAATCGTGAAGCAACAGGAATAGGAAGAGTTCATCGAAAGCCATTAAAGAAGAGCTATTAGAAGAAGAGAAGAGCTAATCAGAAGAAGAGCTATCAAAGCAGTGTATCGGAAGTCATAGGAATAAAGAGAAACCACAGGAGCGACGAGCCAAGACAATGCAGATCTATCGCATATGCCAAGAGTAAGAGCCATATTGGAGGAAGTAATAAACCATGGGAACCCTTTCGACAGTATATAATATCAGCAGAAATCTTATCGACGGTTCTATTATATTAAGTTATGTATGTAAACACTGCTCAAACCCCCGATTGCGATATCAGTTACGGGCCCAATGGTCCCATTAGAACACACCCTAAAAAATATCGCATCCGCCATATCGCTAACCTTGAAACCTTGTCACATACAAATCCGTCGACTGCGATATAATATGCGGACCCGCTGGACCATTATATTACACCTTAATGGATTATCGCATCCGCATTGGAAGTTATGTATCACAAAGGAATGCCACTTAAATCCTCTGATTGCGATAATATTGCGGACCCACGGGACCATTGCAATTCACCTTAATGAAATATCGCGTCTATCTATCGGAACGTTCATATCGCAAGTCATAAGGGATGTATATCCAAATCCTTCGATTGCGATAACATTGCAGACCCGATAGCTCCATAGAATATACCTTTATGTAGTATTGTGTCCAGGTATTGAGGAAGTTACTCAAATCATAAGGGTTGTCACTGTCGGACCACCGATTGCAATAAGACTTGTGAACCCGATCGTCGATTGCGATAAGTCTTGTGAACCCAACCGCCGATTGCGATATTAGCTGTGGACCCAATGGATCTATTGACAATGGTTTAATAGTATATCGCGTCCATTTCATCGGCAGTATGAATATCAGCCATGTTACATCGGTGATGTTAAGAGTTGCGATTGCGGGACCTCCGAAAGTTGCAATTGTGATTGATGACGTGGATGTGGGACCTCTTTGGGTACGATCGCTCCTATAAAATCTTCCGTAAATAAAACAAGTTTATGAGTAATTGGATGAATATCCATAAGTTGGCCTCTCCTTTCAAATGAACGTGCCTTTTGAGTATTGGGGAAACTCGTATAAATACAAGTTTAAAACCTCACCTTAAGCATTGATCGAGAATCGACACAAAGAAGAATTAAAGAAGTTCACAACTCGTGAAATTGAAGAGACAGAGGAAGCCGAAGGTCAAGAAGTCGAAAGTCGAGCAGACGACGAAGGTGCAGCAGAAGCCGAAGGCCGAGCGAAGAAGGAAGCATAAGATAGAGTGGGAGAACAATCTTTTGACCTGATTCATCTTGGTAGGATCAAACTCGAAGTGAAGCCATAGCGCAGATAACGACCTGTTGCAAAGACTACAAGGACAAGTTTTGGTAAAGAAGTCCTTGGAAGCAGTATAATACAAAGAAACATTTCCTAACAGAGTAAATCTATAAGGCCGGAGCCCTTGGGGTTGGTGCCTCAGAATTGGAAGGATTGGTGTCCTTGGAGTTGGTGCTCCTAAATTCAAGGTTGGTACCTTGGTAAGATAGGATTGGAGCTCTAAAGGTTGGAGCCACATCAAAATCCAAGTTGGTGCTTGGCAAAACTCATCAGATATTGTATTCAATCTTTTTCTATATTTAATAAAATCATTTCTTTGATTAAAATTGTAAAGAATCTAAACTGGTAATAATAACAATTGAAAAGAAATATTGATTCACCCCCCTCTCCAGTATTTCCAACAGTTATGACTTCCCAAATTACAAGGAAGTCTGGAATCTCCTCTAGATTTAAGAGGGAGTAAAGTAGTCTCCTTAAATAGGAGCAAGGATCTATTCTCAAGTTGGGAGAATGGGGATATCCTCTTTGGTTGAGAGGGAGTGATGTTGTACATCACATGTGTATTCTTTTCTTCATGTGTCATGCACTTGACCAAGACTAACAGCGGTAAGTCTAAGTGAAGGCCCTGAAGAAAGAATGATAGAGGAATGGATAAGCATATGTGGTTTCCTTGAGGATGGAACATCCAAAGACAAGGGACTGACACTCTTTGAGGATAGGACAGGTATCCAGCATAAGAGTGGTCAAAGAGGACCAATATTCTTTGAGGATTCAGGATTGGAAATCCAAGATAAGAATAGTCCCAACATAAAAGTGGTGTGGTATCTCACATAAAGCCTCCCAACATAATGCTCTTGAATGAAGTAGAGCTTGTCTAGTTAGGCATCAAAAGAAAGTGTTGGTTGGTCATAATGTTGATGCTTACAATTGGCTTATCAATCCAACTCTTCTTATGAGAACTTTTTAAAAGGAGTATTGTCCTTGTACCGGTTGGACAATTATGAATACCTCCCTAGTTAAGAGGGAGTGTTGAAGAATGTAAATAGTTTCGGTCTTCATAATTGTCATTTGACTCATGTCATAAGGTAAATCTTATGTGTTTATCAAAAGGAGAAATAAACTGATGTAAAAAACAAAAGAAAATTATTTTGGAGCATGGGTTTCATGCTCAAGTTATTTGTCATTAGGTCTCTTAGGGCTTACATGAGTCAAAGAGTCGTCACTTTGTAAAAGACCCATTTGGGCACTTGTATCAAGAAAATAAAATTATTTTTGTCTAGAAGATTCCCAAGGCTCAAGTTATCTAGCCTAGCTCAAGTTGGCCTTGTGAGGGCTATTCGAGCCCTAGGAAAGGCTATATAAAGATGGAGGGTCGAGCCATTAGAATACACATCAAGCATTCTCATCTTGGGTTCGGTCTACAATTGGAAAGGAGTGTGAAAGTCCTAGAAAAGCAAGGAGAAGACTAGTGAATGAAGGAAGAAGCCCTAGAAGAATTTGAAAGTCTAAAATATGTCCTCTATTGTCCACATATGCGAGTACGCTAGGATTTCTAGGGTTACCTCAGATCTTGAAGGGATGTTGCCTCGCTATCCTTAGAAGAGCCATTATCTTGAAGGGATGTTACCTCGCTATCCTTGGAAGAGCCTTGTCTTGTTTTGCAGGAGAAAGGTTGGCTAGCTGGCTTGATTCTTGGTGGCAGTCACGGTCTAGGTTTTGGGTCTCAGAAGTATCCATTGAATTGATTCTATAAAAAGAGGTTCTTTCTGGGTTTTCCCCTTAGAGAGATTTTGCCCTAGTTTGGGGTCTATATCTTGTGTTCATCTTTGTATGGTTGTTTTGGCATTTATTTGATGATAAGAATATAAGTATAATAAAGAAGAAGAACATAATGTCACAAATAATTGTCATGTAAGGATAAGTTAAATTAAATGTTGCCCTAATCAAATTTTCCAGCAATACTTACTCTACCAAAATTTCTATTGAAGCAATAAAGAAAGTCTTTGGGGGTTACTTTATTGGTCTTGTGTTGTTATGCTTTGATGCATGAGGCGACTTGTATCTTGCTTTGAATTTCTTCTCATATTATGGTTATATCTTGTTGAAATTATCTTGAATTGCTATTGTATTTTTGTGTATAGCATGAGGGCATTTCTGTCTAGGGAAGGAAGATAGAAATTCTTTGTAGTCTCCCTTGAGCTTGGCATATCCTGAGCAGTAGTTGTGATTTGTTTGTTCTCGATTGAACAACAAATCCAACTTTGCCTTCATATGGCAAGTCTTCGTTTGCACTAATATTTGGCATTACAAGTGTTGGTTGTGTTTAGATAGGTTACCAAGTGCCTTTGGAGATTAGGGACGTCTTTCGTTGGACTATTATAATGTTCCTAATGAAAAATAACAGTAAATAACAGAGACATGCAATAAACTACAACAATACGAAATTCACACATGCATGCATAATCAATAAACCACAGAATATGCGCTGTAAATTTAAGTTGTTTTTATTAAATATCAATGCTGGAACTGAGTACAAATAGAGTGGAATGATGGAATTTGGGCTTGCTTTTGCAAGCATGCAAGCCTAGAAATGGATCAAACTGGTAACATCCACTGCCCAAAAATTTTGTTGCTACTGTTGGAGGTAAGTCGTGGTTTATGCCGTCAAATCTGATCCAAAAATTCTGCAAAATTAACTGGAGGTTTCTCTCACCAAAATCTACCAAACCCAGAAAAATCTTGGGCTAATTCCAACTGAACTGGAAAGCCCCAAAAAGTGTGAATTACCCAAACATATTGTTGTTCTTGCCACTGGAAAGATGTAGAATTTTTGCCCTTGAAACTGCTCAAAAAATTATGAAATTTTAGCCATGGCCTTTCCTCCAGATACCCACAAAAACCTAGAAAAATATTGGGTCAATTCTAGCTGACCAGGAAAGCTCGAAATAGTGCGAAAATTCCATCCTTCCAAGCTTTGCATCCAATAGGAAATCACCTCAGCAAATGGTCCAAATCCACGTCCGAAAATAGCTGAAAATCTCCTTCAAAAATAGATCCAATTCCTAGCCAAACTCCAGCTAAATTTTCAGCCCCAAACCTTTGCTCAAATTTGCCAAATAACCTTTGTGCACAACCAAAAATAGATAAATTCAGCCCAAATATTCCCCTCAATCTCTAACCTACAAATTGCCAACAAACGTTTTCTATAGCCAAGGGGAAACTCTCTCCAAAAGCCCAGAATCTCTAACCAATGGTTGTTGCTCCAAAAGAAATATCATGAACTCCTTCTGTGCCTAGGAAATGCGCAAAGTTGATCAATTCTCTTGCAATAAGCTCAAGGGAAACCCCGAATTGGACTCACCAACTTCCTCACTAGGGAGACACTAGTTCTCTGAAATGAGGATGGAATGTTCGCTTGGAATACCTGTGTTAAACAACATTTTTCTTCTTGTGCTAAATAGCCCCAAGAGAAAATGAAAGGTGAAATGTGATAGACAAAAGATGATCAACAAATGAGTCCAACCTGTTATCACTCTAAAATTTCCCTAGGGTTGTCATGAAAGAAACAATAGAGGTAACCACAAACCTACTTTTGAGATCAGGATCTAGCCTTCCTAATACTCAGAGAGGGCTCTCTCTTTATGATTTAACTTTGTTGAGTTAATTGATTTTAGGCTAGTTATTTAAGTTTGATTGCGTTTTGATTTGATTTGGTGGTGGAATTACTGATTCAAATGGATAGATAAGTGCCTTTTTACCATTGGGCCTTGGAGTCCAAACGTCAAGAAAACATGACTGAATCAAGTTCTAAAGATAGTGTTCACAGGGCAAGGTAGCTGAGTAAATTCAGATCTTTTAGGTTGGATGGTGAAGTGGTTTTTCAATTGGGGTCAAGGAGCAGTTAAGGATTCCTCAAACCGGATAATGAAGGAAATGAAAGAGGTCAATCGAAACTAGGGAGCAAAGAAGAATTCCCTACTCTGAATATCAGAAGAAAACATAAAAATGAATAACTGTTCAAAACAGAGTGTACTTAAACAAATTCTGAAGTAAAATTCCAGTTATTTCATTTAAATTTGAAAACATGTATGTATGTGAAAAACTTAAGAAGATAACAATTCAACAAATGAAAGACACTTCACTGAAGTGGCCCAACACATGAATCCTGTAATGCAATGCCTTTATTACTCAGTCCAGTCTGTTGACTTGAAAATCTTTACAATAAACCCTTAGGTTTTCAGATCAATGAAACTATAGAAATGTTCAGCAATCCACCCTCTATGCTTCAAATTATGAAGTACTTATACAAAAAATAGTTACAAAATATCCTAAACTATTTTAGGAATAATTCTAGTGTTTAATGCTCATTCGGATAAGATTGTTTGTGATCTTATTGGCAGTTTCTTAGAAGAAACTTATTGTTTCTATTTCTGTAAATACATTTGTATTATTTATTGAGCTTCATTGCTCATTGTAAATCAATTCAATCCATTTATTGATTATGGTATCAGAGCTTAGGTATCTTTTTGAAATAATTTTTCATTGTTTGAAAATTTTCATGCTTCATTTTGAAATTTTTTTTTGGGCATCACAATTTCTGAGCCGCAGTCTTTTCTTGAGCGTCGCGTTTGTTTTCCGCTGGAGTTAATTTTTAAGCTTGATTTTTTGAATAAATCCACTAATCGATCATATTTTAAAAGCTTTAGCACTTGTTTTTTGAGAGAGAAACCCCAGAAAATCTCGCCTGAACGGCATAGTTTTGAGGTCGATGAAGAAATTTGTGACTTGATTAGGTTTTGAAAGCTTTCGCATTCTCTTTCCTGTTTGGAAACCTTACAAATCTTGAATTTACGCGGCTCGTTTTGAGATTCCCAAGGAAATTTTGTTCTCTCTGGTATGATCTAGCTGGTTTAAGCGAAGAATTTCTCAGAACGATTTCTCCAAAAACACAAACCTTCGCCTCTCTTCTGTAGTATACATCAAAACAGTTGACCTCCAGAGGACGTCCCGAAAGTGAAGATCGTCCGAGACTACCTTCAGAGAGTTGCCCTGGGAAATTAATTCGGCTGGATAAAGCTTGTTGTGTAGTTGCTGCACAAAGATCGTCAGAGGTTGGTTTGTTGACGGAACCTGCTTTACCCGTTAGTGCAGTCATCCACCATCTTTTTACATTATTCTCCGTGAGACTAGTTCCACTTTCGACAAGAATCACTAGATGAAATTTGCGTCGCCATACGCGGACAAAATCAACGTTTAGGAGAAGCATGAACCGAAGGAAAATTGGCGTGGAACTTGCCATCTGAGTATTAAGCAAACGAACACATATACATAGCAGATCTTCTCTTACCCATTCCTTGTGAATGTCATCAAAAGGAAATTCCAACACACTGTCCACTGGTATGGCCGAGCATTTCAAAGCATGCTGTCCACTGCGTGCCTCATGGTTGTCGTGAAATTCTAGAAGCAGGAGGTGATGACACAAATATTGTAAGTGCTGTCTACTTTCAATGCATGCAAGGGCTCGATGCTACTACGCCTAGAAATCACAACAGGGCTGTGATTTGACAATTTTTTTCTCCAAAAGGGTGTTTTCAACGTACCTGATTTTGTGCAGTGGCAAGGGTGCGGGTACTCTTCTGAAGGACGAATTATCTCTGCGTATTACATGTTCACTTTAGAAAAAGGACATATATACACTCCGTTTCCAGGCCTATTATCTGCTGTGTTTATCAGCCCTTTTATACAGTATATTCAACGTGTCTTTTATTGTTCGCTGAGTATGAAGATTTTGTCGGTCAAGTTCTTCTATGCTGAACGTCATTTCTCGAATTAATTGTTCGCTGCATAAAAGTTTGCACCTGTCAGATTTCGTTTGGATCAGCGGGCATCTGCATTGAAATCCGTGTCGGACTCCCTTGTTGTTTTCTATGTCTAGGGAAACGTGCAGATGGCCTCGCTAACAAATCTGATGTTAGAACGCAGTGAGCGCTTTAATGGCACCAATTATAACATCTGGAAACAGAGAATGTTGACCATTTTTGAATATAGGCATCTTGACCACCAGCGCGTTTTGGGCAAAGAGCTTAGTCCTGGTACAACTGGTGCAGATCAAGATAAGTTTGATGGTCAAAATCGAGAGGTTGTTATGCTTCTCAAACTCTCTGTGATTGATGATCAGTTACCACAGATTCCTTCTGGCAAGACAGCTGCCGAAATCTGGCAACATTTGAAGGAACTACACGAGACATCCGACAAGAGCAAAGCTTTCTTTCTAAAGAATCAGTTGTTCTCCATCATGATGGACGAACATATGTCTTTACAAGAACATCTTAACAAGATTAAAGACATTCGAGATCAGCTCGAAGCCATTGGTCGGACCATGGAGGAAGAAGATATGGTAGTCATCACTCTGAAAAGTCTACCGAAACCTTATGAACACTTCATAGAAACACTCAACACTACCACCACTAATGTTGATCTGAAGTTTCCGGAGTTATGCACCAAACCCCTGCAACAGGATCGTTGGAAACAGCAGTTTGGTAGTGGTGCTTCATCAGCCTCCTCAGAAAATGCTTTTGCTGCCAAATATCAATCCTCTCAGTCCTTTTAGTAGAAAGGTTCTTCTCAGCCTTCTGATCCCGCTAAGAAGAAAAATGTGCAGTGTAATTACTATCACAAGTTCAGCCACATGAAGAAAGATTGCCGACAGAGGATTGCTTCTGAACATAAGAAACAGGGAGGGTCTCATCAGATAGTGAATGTTGCAGAACATTCCAAGAAGAAGGAATCTGCCTTTTACACCTTTATGGCTAAGCGGCCCTCAGATCATGCCCCGTCTTCTGCCTGGTACATTGAATCTGGTGCATTGCGTCATTTCTCTCACAGGTGTGACTGGTTTACTGACTTCTCATCTTTCAGTGATTCCGTAGTATTCGGTGGAGGTGAGGAGTACACAGTGGTTGGCAGAGGTACAATTCAGATCTAGTCTGGTTGGCGCACACTCGTCTTCCTGAATGTGTACTATGTTCCTGGTATGGAAATTAATATGCTGTCTATTAGCCAAATTATGAGGAACTCTCCTCAGCTCGATGTGGTGTTCAGTGCACACAAGTGCTCCATTATTGACAGAGAAACTCGTTTTACGGTTGTTGTCGGCCTAGAAGATCATGGCCTATACAGGCTTCTTGACACTGGTGATTCTCGAGAAGTGGCTCTAGCAGCTTGTGTTTCTCCCATCGGCACTCTGTGGCATTAGAGATATGGGCATCTAAACATTCAGTATCTCTCTCAGCTATCTCAGGAGGGACTTGTGTCAGGGTTACCTAATATTCAGACTCAGGAGTTGGGAGTGTGTGGTGCCTGTCAAGCTGGCAAGCAACATCAGTCTTCATTCAAGGATGGAGAATCTTGGCGCACATCTAAGGTACTCCAGTTAATTCATGTTGATATTTGTGGAACTATGAATACATCTTCAGTTACTAGTTGCAAATATTTTTTGCTTATTGTAGATGATTTCAGTAGAAAGATGTGGGTGTACTTTCTAAAACATAAATCTGATGTATTTAGTATCGTTCAGAAGTTTAAGTCCTTAATTGAAAAAAGAGTCTGTTGTAATATCATAACTCTTATGACATATAACGAGAGGGGGGGGGGAATTTTGTTCTTCTGCTTTCTCCAACTTCTATGATACCCATGGCATCAAATGCCAATTAACTACACACTACACTCCTCAGCAGAACAATGTTGTCGAACGTCGCAACTGTACAGTTGTTCAAATGGCTCGTTCCATGTTACAACACAGGAGTGTTTCGAACAAATTTTGGGTTGAAGCAGTGTTTACTGCTGTTTACTTCTTAACCGATCACCTACTCAGGCTGTTAAGGGGAAGACTCCATAAGAGGTTTGGTCTGGCCGTAAGCCTAAGATCAGTCACTTCAAAGTGTTTGGCTCGGTTGCATATGTTTGGATTCCAACTGCTAAGTGCTCTAAGTTGGATTCCAAAAGCCAAATATTCATGATGACAAGGTATAGTGATCACCATAAGGCCTTTAGGCTGATAGATATAGACACTGGTCGTCTTAGCTTCAGTCGGGACGTAGTATTTGATGAAGACAAAGGGTTCTTTCAGTCTCCTCCTTCTAAGTAGTGCTTTGAAGATCAACCTCACAATGTTCTTCTTCTGTTAGGTCCACTTGATGGGAGGGATGATGCAGCATTAGTATTTGATGATGCACTACCTGAGCTTCCTCCGGAAAATAATCCTCCTCTTGCTGCTCCTGTTGTTCTTGAGCCTCCTCTACCTACTCTTGATATGGGTTCTTCTACTCTCCAGCCTAAATGGTGGGCTAAAACTATTGGTGATCTCCGGGATAATGAGCTCCTTAAAGATAGAACTTCCAGAAATAAGAGCAAACAATAGCCTACATTCAATTTTGCTCTTATGGCTAACCTACACAGTGTTTTTGAGCCTCAAAGCTATTCAGAGGCTAAGGGTATACCTGAGTGGGAACAGGCTAGAAGCTGAATTCCAGAGTCTTCAGAAGAATCACACTTGGACCCTTTCCGATCTTCCTACAGGGAAGAAGTCCATTAGCTCGCCTTGTTGCTCGAGGGTTCTCACAGAAGGAAGGAATAGACTATGAGAAGACCTTTGCTCCTACAGCCAAGATGAGTACCATACGGCTCGTCCTTGCGTTAGCAGCTCAGTTCAATTGGAAAGTCCATCAGATGGATGTAAAGAGTACTTTTTTGAAAGATGACTTACAGGAAGAAGTCTACATGATGCAGCCTCCAGGATTCAAGGTTGCCGGTCAAAAACAGAAAGTTTGTAGATTAGTCAAAGCACTCTATAGTCTGAACAAGCTCCTCGAGCTTGGTACATGAAAATTGATAAGTACCTAACAAATCATGGCTTTCAGCGGAGTCCATCTGATGCAAACCTGTATATCAAGCATATTGGTGATAATATTTTGTTTGTGGTTGTCTATGTGGATGACCTTATCATTACTGGCAGTTCAACACATTTGATCCATGGGATCAAACAGGATTTGTGCAGCACTTTTGATATGACAGATTTGGGACTTCTTCATTATTGTTTAGGGGTTGAAGTCTAGCAGACTGAGTACAACATCTTTCTCTCTCAGTCCAAGTATGCCAGAAATCTTGTGCACAGGTTCAAAATGCAGGATTGCAAACCTGCCATGACTCCTATGGAACCAGGGCTCAAACTTTTAGCTCAGTCATCCTCACCACTTGTGGATGAAACTTTATTCAGGAAATTAGTGGGCAACCTCATCTACCTTACTGCCACTAGACCTAACATTAGTTTTGCAATGAGCTACATTTCACGCTTCATGTCAGCTCCTAAGGCTGATCATTGGATAGCAGCGAAGCATGTGCTGCGTTATGTGTGTGGCACTCCTGATTATGGACTTCTGTACACTCGGTGTTCCAATCCTACACTCAGTGGTTACACAAATTTTGATTGGGCCCGTTCGGTTGATGACCGTAAATCTACAACTGGGTATGTGTTTAGTTTCGGATCCGTTGCTGTCACATGGACTAGTAAGAAGCAGCAGGCAGTGGTTCTCTCCTCGATAGAAGCAAAGTATTGGGGAGCAGTTAAGGCATCTTGTGAGGTAGTTTGGCTTCGACGTATGCTTGCGGATATGCATGTTTCTCAGGCAGGTCCTACTCCCTTGTTCTGTGATAATCAGGGAGTGCTCAAACTTGCCAAGAATCCAGTCTTTCATGAACGAACAAAGCATGTGGAAACCCATTATCATTACATTCGACAACTTGTTGAAGACGGATCCATTCAGTTGTTGTATGTTCCCACAACAGAGCAGCCAACAGACATCTTCACCAAGCCCCTTGGTCCTGATAAGTTTGTAAAATTCAGAGGGTCTATAGGTGTTGTAAATAGATTGAGCATTAAGGGAGGGTATTAGAATAATGCTATTTTAGTGTTTAATACTCATTCGGATAAGACCGTCTGTGATCTTATTAGCAGATTCTTAAAAGAAACTTGTTGTTTCTATTTCTATAAATACATTTGTATTATTTATTGAGCTTCATTGCTCATTGTAAATCAATTCAATCCATTCATTGATTAGGAATTCCTATGCTAAACAAAATATTTTCTTCTTGTGCTAAATAGCCCCAAGAGAAAATGAAAGGTGAAATGTGATAGACAAAAGATGATCAACAAATGAGTCCAACCTGTTATCACTCTAAAATTTCCGTAGGGTTGTCATGAAAGAAACAATAGAGGTAACCACAAACCTACTTTTGAGATCAGGATCTAGCCTTCCTAATGCTCAGAGAGCACTCTCTCTTTATGATTTAACTTTGTTGAGTTAATTGATTTTAGGCTAGTTATTTAAGCTTGATTGGGTTTTGATTTGATTTGGTGGTGGAATCACTGATTCAAATGGATAGATAAGTGTCTTTTTACCATTGGGCCATGGAGTCCAAATGTCAAGAAAACAACACTGAATCAAGTTCTAAAGATAATGTTCATAGGGCAAAGTAGTTGAGTAAATTCAGATCTTTTAGGCTGGATGGTGAAGTGGTTTTTCAATCGGGGTCAAGGAGCAGTCAAGGATTCCTCAAACCGGATAATGAAGGAAATGAAAGAGGTCAATCGAAACTAGTGAGCAATGAAGAATTTCGTACTCTGGATATCAGACGAAAACACAAAAATGAATCACTGTTCAAAACAGAGTGTACTTAAACAAATTCTAAAGTAAAACTTCAGTTATTTCATTTAAATTTGAAAACATGTATGTATGTGAAAAACTTAAGAAGATAGCAATTCAACAAATGAAAGATACTTCACTGAAGTGGCCCAACACATGAATCCTATAATGTAATGCCTTTATTACTCAGTCCAGTCCGCTGACTTGAAAATCTTTACAATAAACCCTCGGGTTTTTAGATCAATGAAACTATAGAAATGTTCAGCGATCCACCCTCTATACTTCGAATTATGAAGTATTTATACAAAAAATAGTTACAAAATATCCTAAACTGTTTTACGAATTATTCAAGGAAAATAAATATCTTCATGCAAGAAGATAGAGATACCTAGGAAACTAAAAGGCTAGCTATCCCTTCATTTATTGACTTTGCTGTTTTATGCCTTAATCTTTTGCTTCTTTCTCTCCTTTGTTGTTTCTCTACGCTGACTATTATTTTACCTTGCCTTTTGACTGATACTCTTTCATCTGATACTCTTTTACTTAGCTGATCTGCTGCTTTTCTTTCACTGCTCTGTATTCACTGTTTACCTTGCATTTTCACAGTAAATCATTCAATTTTTCCTAAGTCTCTGTATCTGGTAATTTAATATTTACCATTCTTTTGTAGACTTCATTAGCGTTTGTGTATTTTACAAAGGCAGGCTTGTTTACAAAAAGATGTTTTACCTCATGCTGGAGGTAAAAGAGGTTCTCAAAAGTCTGGTAAATAACCTTTCCTGTAGGCATCCCTTTAATGGAGGAACTATTGGCTTGCTCCTCTGCCACTTCTCTGATTCTCTTGTCATAGTCTTCATGTGGCATTAACCTGTCATTTATTACCAATGGATTAGGCAGAGCTTTTTGCCTCAAAGCATCAAATTTGACCATGAACCTGCCTATAGCTAGCTCCATTGTTTGGCATTTGTCCTCAAGCTGCATCTTCAAGTTAATCTTGGTGATTACCTTCTTCACGTCTAGTATAGTGCCAGTTCTGTTAGCTATACCAAGCTCCTACAATTCATATTTATTCTTCAAGTTAAGGAATTGGATTATTCTTGAGGCTTCTCCTGACATATTTCCAAGTTCGGCCTTAACCCTTTGAATTGCTTCACCAACGTCTTTGACTAAATCATTTTGTTCAAAGATCACCTGTATAGATGGCCAAATATCATTCACTGAGTCAATGATATTGGCCCATAAAAGTTGTTTTGCTCGGGCTAGTGGCTCCTTCAGTGTTAATTCACTCTCCAACTTTTGTATCCTTTCATTCAACCTGTTTGTCTTCTGAATTTCATTCTTATGCATGATCTGAGTCAGTTTCTTCTCATCCTCTAGACTTTTCATTTGTTCCTTAAGCCTATTTATTTCAGTGGTTTGGATGGACATATCCTCCATGGCTTTGACCAGTTTCGCTGCTTCATCACTAGGATGAGCTGCTGTTGTTGTTGAACCTGTTGCTGAAGTAGTTGATGTAGTTGGAAGTGTTGTAGCTAGTGGAGCTGTTGGGGCCAATGAAGTTGCCAAAGTAGAAGGAACTACTGTAGTAACAATAGGAACAGCAGTAGCAGTAGCTGTCTCAATGCTGGCCTGTTTCAGCTGTATTAAATTGTCCAATTCGTTCTCCATTTCTTTTAATTGAGCATTTAGCTGGAGAATGAGGTCCATCATTTCATCTTTCTGACTTTGGCTTTCTAAAACCTCCTTGGTCTGTGGATGTTTTGAAGGAGGCAATTTTAGTTGTTTCTTCAAAGCAGCAATGTCTTCATTTTTCTTCTTTATGAGCTTTTCTACAGTCTTGATGTCATTTGTATTATATCCAATCTCAATAACTGAGTCTTCTAGTGACTTGATTCTGTTATCCTTTGCCCGTGATGATGTTTTCTTTAGCTTAAACTGTGTTGTGATGTTGTCTAGAGAGTTTTGAAGATTCTGAACACTCATGGCCTTGTTGGTCATCGTTGAGTATATCATTTCACCTGCCTGCTTATGAAATTCAATTTGATCAATAGGGTGAACATCCCTGGCCAAAACTTCAAACTCTGTCTTCCTATAATCTGTTGATGATTTAGGCTGCTTTATTGTAGGCTACAAAAAGGTCATTTGCATTTTACCATTTTTAATATCAAAAGACGACATCAACCTATTCTGATTGCTAGGAGTCTGTTTGAAGTACTAGGCATATGTTTAAGCTTTCAATGCCTCATTTCTTAATTTGATCTCCTTATACTTCTCCTTTATGTCTTTTTCTTTATCCACTGGTTTGCTTGATGATGAGACCTCTATGCTAAGCTGTTTCTGAATGCTCTAAGTATTTGAGGTGGAAGGTTGATGAGTTTCCTCTGAAACTGTTGGAGCTGTGCTCTCTCTGACCCCTGTTTCTCTATCAATGATTTGAAGTGTCTCAACTGTCCCAACTATCTCTGCTTGCTCTTCTTGCTCATTGACAGGATTTAGCTTGGGCTTCTTCCTGTACATGATTTCAAATCTATCATGTGTTCTATCTATGCTTGAGCAAGAACATTCTTCCCTGGTCCTTTTTGTACTTTTGTCCTGTAGGGCTGGAGTATGCAGAATGGAACTAGTATCCATTTGTTTCTCCATATCTATCAAGGTATTTTCCAACTACTCTCACTGGTTGGCATATTTTTCAATGTCTACCCTAGACTCATGCATAAAAGGGCTCAATTTGAATTTGAGCTTTAGTTTGTTTATGACTCCTAAAGGGTCATACTGCCATTTAAAACTACTATTGAACTTCATTTCCTGTAAACACTTCTCTGCTTCTTCTCCTGCCTCCCTATTATTACAAATAAAAGGACCCAACTAGTTTTTGATCTTGCACTGTGTTTTCTTCCTAGTTGATTTACATCATCTGAATTTATACTCTGCTTGATATACTCTAATGCAAGTATTCTCGTATGGAGATATTTGGGCAGCTTATAGGGAGTGAGCTGGCATCTATATATTCTAATTTCAGTGTGGTCCTGGTATAGATACCAGTTTCCTATTCTACTTTTCTTAGACAACTGCAAAACTCTTTTTATCTCATCACTGATCCTAGGTTGATTGCTATTGGTTAGCATATTTACAACTAGATGCACAAAGGAATCAATGAACTCTTTGTAACTGAAAATAGTGGAATACTTTTGGATTAAAGGTGTCTAGAAGATGACTGATCTAGGATGGCCCTTAGTGTCCAACTTCTGGATATTGACTGGAAACTTATCTGACTGGAAATATAAGAACACGTGGAACAACAATGAAGAGTATTTAAATACTTTTTCATTTGGCAATCTGATCAATTGATCATGGATTCTCTCTGCCAAGAACTGAAAATTGAAGACTATTGTTGGAGGCTTGCCTGGGCTAAAAATGGAGAGGAAAGCAAGTATAGGCTCATCCACATGCTCATCAGTGGTATATCCTAGAATGCAAGAGAGCATGGTCACAATTTGTCTAGCCCTCTCAGAGAAAATGGTGGTTGAGTATGGAGGACTGTCTGTAGGAGTATGAGACTCTTCTAGGATGAAAGTCTAAAAGATTTGAGCCCTCTTGGGAAGGTCTAGATTCAAGTAGAGCTCAAGTATGTTTTCAATGGAAAATGGGGTTTCATTTGGGTTTGGCTAGATTTGCAGCATTTGGTTTATTGACTCTGCAGTGATTGTAAACAAAATTTGCTAGTTGGGAGAGACTATGGCTCTTTGGCTTGGGATATAACAGTTTTGGCATAGATGCATATTTTCAGGGAACTGGTATACTTGTGGGAACAAGTATTTGGGCAAATTAGATTCCCATAGATGAATGTCATCATTTTGGTTTAGGAATTTGTCTTTACTCCAACAGTGGAGTTTCAATAGATGGCTAGGGGAAATTGTGTCTTTAATTTGGAAATCTTTGTCAGCCAATGAGAGGTGGTCATCATCCAGGTGAGGGGTTTGCAGGGGTTTTCCATTTAGAATACTTTGGGAAGCCATAATTTGGTTTATTCTATTGAATTATTATTTATTTGGCTCAAGGAGTAAACTAAGGACTTCAAGAATAGTGGGAAGAGTGAATACAGTTTGCAAGAAAGGGTTTCTTCAGTTTGGTAAGCTTTTTAATTAATTTAATTAATTAACCTTTTATAATTACTGTGCAAAGCTTAAGTAGAGGGCCGTTTTGGTTTTTTCAAGAATACCTGGAAAAACGAAGTTTTGGTGTGCAGTCAGGGTTCTGTGGTAGTAGTAAAGGTTTTTGAGACTTCAATTTTCTATGTGCTACTTGAATTTGGAGTCTGTCGCGTCTTTTGGTTGTAAAATTGGTTAGAACGATTGAGCTGAGCTTCGGGGTTTAGAGTTTGTCTGTAGAGGTCGCTTGTTAATAGGATAATAGTGAAAAGGGTAAAAGGGCGCCTTTTTGGCTTTTAATCGACAACGATTAACTTTCGGGTGGGGTATTAAAGTATGAACAGCGGGCAGTTTCATTCTACACGGGGAGGCGGTTTCATGGCATATTGCACCGCTTTTGAGTGAAAGGCGGTATTTTTTGAGAGCATGCGATATAACGTGGGGCTACCACGTAGCAAAAAGGCGCTCGGGCAAAACCACGAATTTCGCGTGCTTTTGTGATTTTAACTGTCGGACAATGGGAGTGCGTGATATGAGTATGGGTCGTCGAATCTGGGAGCAGTTGATTGGAGGGCTATCGCGCGGCAAAGCTGCAAGCACTGAATCGGGGTGTGGTTGGCGGGGCCCGAGGATTAATAATGCGGCGGGTTACATATAATCAAAGGTTTAGTGAGGGTCAGGAATTTATACAGTGGAGGGATAATATACATAAAGCAGGACTATAGGTTAGGAAATAACTTAGGATACGGGGGTTTAGTGGGTTTTTAAGCGAAATTAATAAGGGGAAAATAATTTTTAAAGGGTAACGTCTAGGGAAAAGTGTGAAATCAAGGGGAAAAAGGGTTAAAATGAAGGGAAAGGGTTATAATAAAGGAAAAGAGATATTACAAGGGGAAATGAAGAGGGAAAGGTACTTTGGAATCAAGAAGGAGAAATTAGTGAATGAAAAGTAATGAAGGGGTAATGAAGGGAAATTAATAAACTAGACATGTAGGGGTTTAGTGAAATGAGGGGAAATTAGTGAACAAGCTTTAGTATTCAGACCTAAAATCATATAGAACTTTTTAGGGTAAATACCCAAAGTAATACACAAATATTTGTGAATGTCCTCTTTCCTTTGATAGTTCCTCCTGCACATGAAAACATAAGCATGATGAAGGTGCATTTGAGTTAGCAACCTTGTGCATTCCAAAACCTCTTCTACCTACCCTTGATTTACCCTAGCATTTTCTCTTCTTTTATTGGGTGCATTTGAGCTTGCTGACCCTTGATTTCTTTTTCTTTGATAAGCAAACTATCTAGTTCTAACCTTATAACTTCCAAGGGCTCAAATTAAACTGATGAGCTCCTTATTATTCTCTACCTAACTACTAATCTGCTAAGATTAAACAGTTTGGCTAGATCTTCATTCTCTATCTACCAACATGAAATTTAAAGCATGAATGGATCAAGATTAAACTATTTGACCATCATGGATTGTGGCATTTTGACAAGCTGCACACAATCTTATTTTGCAAGGCAAGTAAAAAGTCGCGGCATTTGAATTTGCATCACTTTCAAAATCTATTTTGATCTCTTTTTGGTGGGGTTCATATTTTATTTTCTTTTTTAATTCTTTTCTTTTAGTCCTTTGATTTTTCTTTTAGGACTTACCCTCTTTACATTTTTTATTTTTAATATATGAAAACATTTTGCAGAAAGCAAAAGTATGTACAATATTACAAGACTTGATCATAGCCAATTCAAAATTATGAATCCTATTATTATAGGACCCTAACACAACCTCCTTTTATAATTTCTCCCCATGCTTCTAGACTCCCTTTTTAATTATTATTTTATTGGTGGGGCCATTTTCCATTAAGTGACTTTTTCCTCCATTTTAATAAAATAATAATTTGCCACCAATCTCCATTAAAATAATATTTTGCCTCCCTCCCTTCAATAAAATATTAATTTGCCGCTATTCCATTAAAACAATAATTTTTGCCTTTTCTCAAAAATAATGTTTTCCCCTTTTTTAATATTATAAAAAATTAGCAAAACTCCTTGGTGATTTTAGCATGCACAAAATTGGGCACATGACAATCCTCCCCGCCAAAAATTGCTTGTACTCAAGCAATATCACTACATGTTGCAGATCCACAAGCTGGCTGAGCTAATGCCAGGGTCCCAAATGTGCCACTAAACCACCCCTTGTTGTTGCGCCACCATCACATGAATAAATCCTATGTCACCAGGGTCCCAAACCAACCTGACCTCCTACGGAACATCTTGCCATACTGGCAAAGTTCCCCATGTCATCAGTGAAACACTGAAACCTAGTGGAAGATCTCAATGATCTTTCCCTATAGGAACTAGCTCATCCTTAAGGGTAGCTAAACTGTTGAATCTTACGATGCCCAGATCCCATGCTAGTCTCAAGAGGGTGTAACCATGCTGTTGATGCACCACTTTGATCATGATTGTCTTCCCATTGTTTGCAAGTTGTATCCAACTCTCTTGGAACCTGATGGAAAAATATCTATGGAGTCCCAACACATCTGGCCCAGGTATCTCCACGATGTCAAGGCCTACCCATCCAACACTAACCCTAATCCGAAGCAATGAGAAGGAAAATTGACCCTGCCATGAGATGAAGGGCTCAATGCTCCCCCATATGTCAAACCAAGAGTGAGCTGGGTCACTCTCTGCCCTGATCCTGCTCGTTGTGAAACAAAGTGACTAGTCAACCAACCGAATCCCTGGATCCCATAGCCATATCGACTGCAACATAGTCTTTAAAACTGTTGGCACAACCCGTACCACATCTTGGGTCCCTGCATGCAATCAATATATGGACTCCATACATCACGAATCAATCTGGTGCATGCAAGACTGCCCTGCGCCTGCGACACCACACTACGAGATCTACTATCCTGCCTCCTGTAGGCGCTACCCAATAGTGTCTGGAGTCTAAACATCTGCCCGAAAGAAGGGTCCACCAACTCTTATATATGCTCCTGAGATATCTCGGAATGCCTCAACCAAAAGGTATCATGCATCTCCCTAAGTGTGGGCTCAATGGTGGAGCATGTGCTACCTTTGCAGAAGATCAAACCATCCCCAAGCCTGCACCTGCCAACTCACACCCTAACCATATGCCACAGCTAGGAAGCTTCTCTTCTCAAGAGTGATCAGTCCTCAATGCTGAAACTCAACCCTCCTAAGGAGTACTAACAAGCAATCACTCAAACCTCCTTGGGACTACTAGCTCAACCCTCTTGGGGAGCACTTCTTCACCCTCCCTAGGGAGCACTTCCTCACCCCTCTTGGGGAGCACTCTGAGCCAAGACCTTAATCTACCCTCCCTAGTTGGTGATTGGGTCTAGATGTTGAAGGACCTCACTACACCCTTCCCTGGTATGTGATCAGGTCCAGGACCTCACTACACCCTTCCCTAGTGTGTGATCAGGTCCAAATGTTGGAGGACCTCACCACACCCTTTCCTTTGTATGTGATCAGGTCCAGATGCTAAGAGACCACACTCAACCCTACAGGGGGAGTAATTTGGGTCTCGATGCTCAGAAACCACACTCAACCCTACACAAGGAGTAATTCGAGTCTCTTCCCTGAGAGGCACTTACTCAACCCTATCTGGGCCTCTCAAACCATTCTCTCTATAAGAAGAATGTCCATCCATGCTAGTAACAAATCAACACTCCCTCTCAACAAGAGGGGTCCCCACAAGCCCCATCTTAACTCTAAAGTACGCGAAATTCTCTGAACAATAACTTTGTCTAAATATTACTTGTTTTCTTATCAGTGGAGATGTACTTGAGCCTTATCGTTCTCTTCCTATACCATGTATTGGTACTAGATCTCAAGGTACTCTGATCTATCACTTGCACTTGATCAACCAATCTTGCAAGTTGTAGTCATATTTCTCGCCTTTCATGCTGCAACATACTCGACCTTTGAGTGCAACAGATGTCTTCTCCTTGCTCATCCACGAGATCGAAGCCCAATCAAAAGCAATATACAAACTCTCTCTATTTTCAGCACTCCCTGCCCAATTTGAATTTCTGCAGTTGTACTTCTCCATTTGAGACATCTCTCAAACCATAATTGACTCTACTATGATCAATCGTACCATGATGGTACTTCAACACATGTTGAGCTATACTCCTTGGCTCAACCATAAATTGATCCGCTTCCTTTTTCTTGATAAGTCATTCTATCTAGATGTTCTTCCTGAAATAGATCCTGCCATAGCAATCCTAATTTGCTCTCTCTATCATTGATGATATCAGCTATCAAGTCAAGATCTTTCTGCTAGAATTCTGAGGTCCACTCCCTCTGAAGCCAGAAATAAGGGTGTTCCTGAAGAAGCATTGACTTCTTTCTTTAGAGCAAATCTTACAGTTGATGAAATTTCTTTTGACATATGAGCTCTTTTACTTTCGTCAAAGAATAGGATCAACCATGATCAAATCTGAGGAGCTTGTACAAAGCCTTCTTTCTGCAACATAAGACTTTTTTATATACCTCACAAGCTTGAGGTAGTTCATACATACACTTCTTTCATCGACAGTGATGATTTTGATCTCTACATCCATCTGATGTAGTTTTCAATAGAAATGATAAATAAACAGAAGTGTACCTGGTAAAAAGTCCCTTCACAACCATCTTCCCTCTCACTGAGGTAATCCTTTGCTTTGTTCTTCTTTCCATCCAATCATATTTTCACTTGACATAAATTAGAGGCATTCTACTCCCTTTGAGTCCAGATCTTGTCCATTACAATATCTCTCATCACAGAGAGTCTTTGTCACAACTTTGCTATGTTCTTCCATCTACTGCCAAAGCCTTGGTAGCCTTCATTAAGTACCTGCAATCCTCAATAGGAGGTCATGGAAGAACAATTACAACCAAGTAAAGACTTCAAAGACAAGAGACTGACTAATAGTAACAACAATAACAGTTATAAAGGGAGATATAAAGGTGCCTATCTTTTGAGAAGGTTATCAGCTCCCCCATGATCTTTAGACTCCTTGCATCCATCTTGCACCTTATCCATTCCATCACCCTGGATGTCAATTCTTCCTTGTAAGGGCTAGGGTTTCTACTTTCAGTGGAATTGTCCAATCCTAGGGTTTTGATTCCTAAACCTTTAGGACAAACTTTCTAGGGTTTAAGAACCCTAGCTTCTAAAGTCTTAAAATATTTCAAGACTTTTAGTCTTCAAACCTTAGTACTTTAGATTTTCTTGCAATTTCAACATTCTATGATATCTACAAGATTATTCCTTTTCATATTCAAAAGTTCAGGTGGCAAGATCAGGGATATCAGATTTTACTGTTTCAACCTCAAGAGCTTATAACACTGGATTACTCATCTTTCTTCAAGACAACGATCATGTTTTGACCATAAGGAATAGGCTTCAAGATTGGGCATCTACAACTTGCAACATAGATCTTTGAGTTAATATTTTGCAAGACTTCGTCGTGTACTTCAAGGAATCTTATCAAGATCCCTTTTTCTAATATATGACATCAAAATTGTATCCTATGATTATTCAAAAAGTCTTGTAGAAACTTCTTTGCCTTCAATCAAACTTCTTGAAAGATATCATACATCTTGATCTTGCAAGGTTTAACTTAGAAATTACTTTGTCATTCACAACATCACAAAAGTCTTTCCTTATGACTGTAGATCATGAGAGAGTTGCATCACGTGACTCCTTTCAACAGAACAGACTTTGATGGTTCCTCAATGGATTTTTCTCACTTCAAGGAGTTGAGGTTTGTTCTCACTTCCATTGAAATGGAGATCAAGGGAGAATTCTAATGTAAATATTAACACAGACTTATATTACATCCTTGACGATAAGCCTAAGAATGTTGCCAAAAGAAATCTTGATCCTAAGCGAATTTGTGAACTCAAACAAGATTGAAAACATACTTCATATTATAAATTTGCTACCTTTGGTTGTTCTTTTCATAGGCTCGACTTCAAGGTATCGTTTGAGCTATAAGTATCCAGACTTCTTCAAAATTGTTGAAGCTTCTCGACCTTGGTTCGTATTCAGTTCATGCTTTGTGACTTCTTGTCCGCTTCAATAATCAAGGTGTAGCCAAAACAAAGGTAATTTGACTGCTTCCTTCATAATGATACTAGATTGGCTTTTTATGAAGATTGCTTCATCCTTTCAAGGATGTCGATATTCAAAGAGGTACGAACCTTTTGTCTACTAACACTGTTTTTTCAACACCTTGAATAGGACATGAGATACATTCTCATCTTTGTTGGCTTTTACATGATTGAACCAATTTAGTCTTTGAGTCTGAGGCTTATTCTGAGACCTATTTATAATTTTTTGAGATAGCTTATGACCTTCGATAGTCTTCTTGAATCTAAGAGAGAGGCATTTCACAACATAAACTAATCCCTTTTTAAAGTGTAACTTGAATGAGAATATTTTGTCCTATGAAACTTTGTCTGGATTTGATGGACCTTTGAGCTTACAAAGATAGGTTATAGACTTCGAAGGTTTGATGACTTAGAAATTTTCAACCCTCTTTAAAACTTTTGAGGTCAACTTTTGCAGCCTATAAGACAAAAACTGTACTAAGGCTTGCTCTGAAATACTTAACGTATCTTTGTCCCACTAATCCATCCAAAGAGAGAACTTAACTCATCTTCATATAAGCTAGGGTTAGATTGAAACAAAAGATGACTTTGGTATAGGGCTAGTCTTCAACCATAGATTCCATGTTGATATTTACATGGTCTTCTATACTAATAATTATCTTTGATGATTTTTATTTTTTCACATTCTTATTCAATATTCCATCATTTAATAAATCTATAGAAGACATCAACCATAACATATTTAAGACAATAAGATCATAAAGAAATTGTCCACACAAAGAACACAGAGATTTATCATGGGAAAACCCTCATGGGGAAAAACCTGACAATCCTTTTCACTAGAGAATTCTTCAATTCAAGAGAGACACATCTAAGTCAACAACTAGATCAAACATGGTCTAAGGTCCATCCTCCTATTCAAGTCAATATGGCCCATGGAAACATGCTTTGTTCTTGCATCTTCATTGGCTCATAAGTGCACCATACACTGCCTTACAGATACCCATACGCTGCCTTAGAAATACATCATAAGCTGCCTCAGAGATCACAGATTCGTTGCCTTAGAGATCACAGGTTCACTACCTTAGACCATCCGAAATTATCCTTAGAGAGGTGTGACTTCCCTCATATCAATGTGAGTTCTCTTGACTTTTTATGAATGTGAGTTCTCTTGACTTTTTATCATGCCCAGATATAGGATGATGCCTTGGCTAGCCCTTCGCTGGCCCTTGTATGCCTCAGACCTTACTCTTGCCTCAAATATTTGTACCTTTACGAACATAACCACATTGTCTTGAGGGAGGAAAAATTGCTTCTTATTTATAGTGTTTGAAAGAGCCAAACAAGTGCGTCCTTACATGGAGCCGACTTGATAATCTTTAAGGGCCAACTTGACTAGGAGGAGACTGATTTTATATTTTGGAGCCAAATATTTTAATTTCAAAATTTCAAATTTCTTTCTTTTGAAACTCCAAATGGGACTTGACATAAAATATTTTCCTTTTAACTCTTAGCATTTAACATATGCTTTAAAAAATTATTAAGACAGACCATAGTTACAAAAATCAACACTTCAAAGGTTTGCATGCTTCGCAACTTCATCGGGGGGGTGTTGAAAATGGTAGCATGGAAGGACTCCTTTGGCTCGTGCCTTAGCCAGAAAGACCATGAGTTGTCCTTTGACCATGGAGCGAGTTCATGGAGATGGTGAGCTTATTTCTAGCCTATAGAAATATTTTCACAAGTTCATGTGTAGTGTTGGAGGATCAGTCACGTGGAGCCTTCTTCGGTGAACTACAAGATTAGATGGTTGTTCAAGTTTGGATGTTATGCAACTAGCTCACAAAATAGAAGAATGAGATAGATCAACGACTTCAAAAGTAGCCTCTACAAGGGGGAAACCTCTTTTACATTACACAAATGAACAATTCTTGGATGCTACAAATGATTAGACCTCCTTTCTATATATAGGAGTCTAAGGGGTCACCATATAATCAGAGCCGATATAACAATAATAATGTAAGGGCAGAACAATAATAATAGTGGGCTTCTATGGTGCACAATAATAACAATATGGGGACAACATGGGCACAACAATAACAATAAGGGGCTACACTGACAATAGTAATAAGGGAATACACTAGTATTATAGGGATCAAACATGCCCCTCTCCTTCAAAAAATTGATGTCCTCAATGCTTGAGTAGTTCTAGATACTTCTGTGTAAAATTTTCATCCTTTCACATGGAATCTTCAGCAGGTAAGTTCTTCCACTTGATGAGATACTCTGAAATTGATCGATTTCGTAGTTGTCGAGTTCTTGTTTCAGTCACTGCTTCAAGTTCCAATATGATTTTTCCTTCCTTGTCAAGTTTTGACAATATTGTTTGAATTGGGAGATTGTCACCTATAACCTTCTTTAAGCATGAAACATGGAAAATTTGGTGCACTCCGGAAGATACAGGAAGCTTCCATTTGTATGCCATAGTACCAATCTTTTGCAACACCTTGTACGAACCATAATACTTTGGTGATAATTTATTATCCTTCTTAGCTTGCTTGAGGGACATTTGCTTGTATGGTTGTAGTCGTAAAAATACCCAGTCACCTACATCAAAACTTCTTTCGTTGCGATGTTGATCTGCCTGTTGTTTCATTCTATTTTGTGCCAAAGTCAGGTTATCCTTTAAGAGTTGGAGAACTTTTTGTTGATGCTTGATGTGATCTTCCACTGCTTGAACCTTAGAATTTTCTGTTAAATATAATGTGATGGATGGTCGCTGATATCCATAAAGTGCCATAAATGGGGTCATTTTTGCTACAGTGTGGAAGGAAGTGTTATACCACCATTCAGCCAGAGACAACCATTTGATCCATTGTGTCTGTTTATCAGATACAAAGCAACGAAGATATCCTTCCAAACATTTGTTCACTATCTCAATTTGCCCATTAGATTGAGAATGACAAGATGAGCTATGAGCTAACTGAGTACCTAGACAAGAAAATAATTGTCCAAAAATTTCCAGTGAAAATAGGATCTCTATCGCTTACAATAATCTTTGGGTTTCCATGTAGCTTTTGAATTGTTTCCATAAATGCAGTAGCAACTGTACTAACCTTAAATGGATGAGATAATGCACAAAGGTGTGCATACTTGGTAAGTCTATCAACAACTACCACGATGACACTCTTTCCTTCTGACTTGGGTAAACCTATGATAAAATCCATTGAAACCTCCTCTCAACGTTGACTTGGGGTCTTAATTGTCTCAACTTATTTTGTTAGCAAACCAAACATTCTGCCACAAACTTTTGAATATCAGATTCATCCCAAAAAAATTTCTTCTTAACCCTATGGTAAGTTTTTAAAAATCCTGAATGCCCTCCTAAGGGACGTGTGCAATTCCAGAAGAATCTTTTGTTTGAGTTGGGAATTCTTACAGAGGTATAAGCGATCTTTGTACCATAACGAATCAATGTTGCACGAAGCGCCCCCCCCCCCACGGTTCCAAGCCCCGAAGCGCGTCCCGTACGGAAGCGCCTAGGAAGCTTGGCCAAAAGCGTGCTTCCGAAATTCGGAAGCGCCGCTTCCGAATTTTTTGCCGCTTCCTGGAAATTCAGAAGCGTGGTACGGAAGCGCTGCTTCCGAAGCGCCGAAGCACGCTTCGTACAACACTTCGGGTGTCGGAAGCGTGGTGCTTCGGAGGAGGAAGTGTACGCTTCCAGAAAAGCTTCCGAAAAAGAAATTAGAAAATTGTTTTTTTTTTCAATTTTTTTTTTAAATTTTAGGTGAATTTGCTTGTTGGGGGTGTGTCCACCTTGGGTTAGGGTGACAAATGAAGGCAAAAAAAAATATAAATATAGCAGATGCTCCCTCATGGTAATGTTAAATTCTTAAAGTAAAAGTAACATTTTCCTTTATTTTTCATTTCATCCTTTTACTTAAATTTTTAACATTACCATGAAATGACTCAGGATATTTGAGAGTGGTTCTAGCCTCATTGGACTTCATATAGAGAAAATAGAGTTTCATATCCTATTCAAAATTCAGCAGAGTTAACAGTTTTCAGGAATTCGGGATCAATGGGATTGTGGCATTTCATTAGATTATATCAAGTATGAAGGTATGTGATTAGCATTTAATCAAGAGCACCAAGCCCTATATGTACCCTAGTGTTGGTGGTGTTAATTGTTGAACTCCTTTGTCACGCGACACGCCCTTAGCAAAAAATTACCTTTCAATCAAGTCAAAATCATCGATCAAGCATGTTAAGCTTTTTCTACCATATTTTTTAAATCTTGAATTAGGTAGTTTGATCAAAAAATTGCGCCAATGTTGACTATATCCTTAGACAATCGAGGTAGAGCATAAGGCTAGAGCAAAGAGGAAAGAATCTAGATGTCTAGATGGTTGATGCATCTAAATGTGTTGATGCCTCGGGAATAATTAATCATTAATGTACAATGGATGTTTATATTCTATTCTTGATTTATTGCAAAAATATGCATGTTTTCCATGTCTTCATCAGAAAATTAATTTGGTATTTGGGATGTTTGTTTTGAGTAATAAATGCAAAAAAATATAAATATATATATATATATATTAGCAGACGCTCCGCGGACGCTTCGCTTCCTAGATTTTTTCGAAAATGACGCTTTCGGCGTCACCGCTTCCAAATAAAATGCTTCGCTCTTGTGGCAACATGTAACGAATCATTTTTTTCCTCGCTAAATGTATCATATGGTACTGGTGATCTTGCTTGCAACTTTTGAATGAGTTCCCACACTTCTTCGTCATTTTTCCATTTCATCCCTTGCTTCATTTATCCATCTGATTGGATAATTAGAAATGGCACAAAAACAATGCTCCACTGCCTCATTCCTTTTGAGAGTGCATCATGCCAACAACATTTTGCTTCCCTTTTTTGTAGATGATTTCAAAGTCATAACCCAACATCTTTGTGACCCATTTTTGTTGCTCTTCTGAAGATAATTTTTGTTCTAAAAAGTATTTAAGACTATCATGATCCGTTTTTACCTTGAAGTGTCTTCCCATTAGGTAAGGTCGCCATTTCTAAAGTGCATGTAGTATTGCCAACATTTCCTTCTCATAAATAGCTTTGTGTAAATATTTTCCTTTGATTGGACGACTTTCAAAAGCAATGGGTCTTTCTTCTTGCATTAAAACAACACCAATTCCATTTCCTGAGGCATCACAATCCACAATAAAGGTTTTTGTGAAGTCTGGCGTAGCTAAGACCAATGCTTGGCACACTGCCTCTTTAAGATGTTCAAAGGCTTTTGTTGCTTCTGGAGTCCAAGAAAATGCATCTTTCTTCAATAGTGTTGTTAGAGGTGCTGCTACTCTCCCATAATTCTTTTACAAACTACCGATAATACTCGGTCAACCCGAGAAATCTTTGCAGATGCTTTATGGATGTGGGGATTTTCCATTCCTTAATGGATTTAATCTTGCTAGGGTCTACCTTAACACCTTCATGAGATACAATATGACCAAATATTCCACTTCTTGGACTCCAAACAAACATTTGGAGGTTTTTGCATATAATTGTTTCTCCTCCAATAGTTTGAGCACTCTATCAACATGTTGAACATGATCCTTCCAAGACTTGTTGTAGATTAGTCTATCATCAAAAAATACTAACACAAATTTCTAAGAAAGGGTTTGAAAATGGAATTCATCAAACCTTGAAATGTAGAAGGTGCATTGGTAAGGCCAAAAGGTATGACCAAAAATTCATAATGACCCTCATGAGTTCTAAATGTTGTTTTTAAAATGTCTTCAGTTTTCATTCTGATTTGATGATATCCTAAACAAAGGTCCAACTTGGTGAAGTAAATTGGTCAATGCAATTTATCTAATAATTCATCAATGACAGGAATGGGAAATTTATCTTTAATAGTGAGCTTGTTGAGCTCCCTATAATCCGGACACATGCGCCAATACTACTGGAGTAGAGAAAAAACTTTGACTATGTTGAATTATACTAACCTCTAGCATTTTTGCAACCATTCGTTCAAATTCACTCTTTTGGGCATAGGGATATCTATAAGGCCTGATGTTTGGAGGAACACTTTCTGGAATCAAATGAATAGCATGATCATGATCACAAATAGATGGGAGGCCTTTGGGAGTCTCAAATACCTTGGAATGAT
>APFE031739683.1:7450-20174 GCA_000404065.3 Pinus taeda | reverse complement strand
AATATTTTTTGGTCTGGATGTTTGGTTCACACATTGAACCTTCTGTTGCATGATATTGTCAAGAACAAAAATGTACAATACCAATGGATTGGTGATTTGTACAAAAAAGGCAAAAAAATGATAAAATTTATTACAAATCATAGCAATACCCATGGCCTTTTTCGCAGTCACTCGAGATTGGAGTTGTTGAAGATTGCGAAGACGAGATTTGGTAGCTATTACCTCACCTTCAAGCGCCTTTTGAAGGTAAGAGAGTCAATGGCTAGCATGGTATCAAGTACACATTGGCAGGTATTGAAGGAAAGGGCTACAAATGCAGCTGACAGGGAAGGTTTTGAAATGGTGGAGGAGGCCGCTCTTGATGGCCAATTTTGGACAAGTGTGAGGCAAGTTTTGGATTTCACCAAGCCCATTTATCACATGATTCGGTTTGCAGATACAGACAAACCAGTGATTGGCGAGGTGTAATGAGCAGATGGACACCATGTTGAGGCAAATAAAAGATGTTGTTCATAACAGAGATCCCAACTTGTACAAACTGATCCACGATTTGTGTGTGAACGGTGGAATAGACTTAATCTTTCACTACATTGCTTGGCGTATATCCTTACGCCAAAATACTACTCTACGTCTTGGTTGGGCCAACCTGCAGCAGGGGGTGGGGTTAGGACCAAACCCCATTTAGATCCAGAGGTAACTAGAGGATATTTGGAAGCATTAGAAAAATTGGTACCTGACAGGGTGGAATGTGCAGCTGTGCGCCTTGAAATAGGCAGATACTTCAGTGGCACTGGTTTGTATGGTAACTTCCATGCAATGGACGATAGAGATAGATTTGATACTCTCACATGGTGGGAAACATATGGCGGGCAGGGACTTTTGCCAAAATTGGCATTCTTTCACAGGTTGTAAATACTTCTTCTGCAGAGAGGTGTTGGAGCACCTACAGCTACATACATAATGCGAAAAGGAACAGACTCAATGAAAACCGAGCAGAAAGCTTGGTTTATGTGCACTACAACTTGAGGTTGTTGAGTCAGTACTATGATCGGGCTAATGAGGATCCCACATATAGAATTTGGGACAATCACCCAGAGGATGACAATTTGGAGGATGACATTGTACATATTGAAGAACTGGAAGAGGAACTTGTAAGGGATGAAGATGATGCTTCCATGCCACCTCCACCTCCACCATCCAGTAGCAGTGCTCGAGGTCCGGATCTTGTTCCTTTGCTGCAGCCACCTTCATCTACACCCTCACGTGGAGGTTCTAGTTCTGGTCGTCGGTCTATGCGGGAGACTCCGAGAAGACCACCACGACCTCCTTATGGTGGAGACTCTCGTGGCAAGGGCCACATGTAGATTTATCATTTACAGTTTACTTGTCTTTTTTAGTTTCTATTGGACTTTAGTTTTAACTTTTCATAACTGTTGAGTTTTGAGTCCTTGACTCTTGACTCTTGACTCTTTCATATCATAATGATCTTTTTTGTAAACAATATATCACTGTGACAATGAAAATTTGAAGTTTGAAGTTGGGCCTTGGCAATTATAACTCATTGGTAATGATTGTGAATTATGAATATGATGCTTCGTGAAAGACTAAAGTTGTTTCATTTCATTTCATTATTCATGTTTCATTTTATAACATTTCATTTCATGTTAATAGTTAGAAGTTAGGACTTAGAAATATCTAAGATATTATTTCTTGTAATGGTCAAACTTAGCTTACAAGTACAACTTTGGTGATCAATGATGATAAATGTTATATATTGAATTTTCAATTTTGAAAGCTTGAAGTTGAAACTTTAAGATTGAATTTGATGAAACATGATTCATGAGACTCAATATGTTGCAGTTGTAATATGTATTTTACTAACTTGTGGACATGGTTGATGAAGATTATAATTTCTACATGATTGATCATTGATGTGATATGGTTCAATGATCAATCTATGTTTTTTTATGTTTTTTATGTCTAATTCATCATTCTACATGTTTTTGTTAACATACATGTATCAAAAATTTAAAAAAAAAAAAATATATATATATATATATATAATATATTAAAAAATCGCTCCGGGATTCGCTCCCAAACCAGGAGCTTCTGAAAATAGTCGCTCCCGCTCTCGCTCTGCGCTTCTGCTCCCGCTCCCAAGTAACATAGCTAATGACAGAGTTGGTGAACATAGAGCCTTCTTGTTATGAGGAGGCAGCCTCTCAGTAGGTTTGGCAGGATGCCATGGTGGAGGAATATTCCTCATCATGAAGAATGATCTTTGGGATATTGTGTCACGACCAGAGGACAAATCAGTAGTAGGCTCATGCTGGGTGTACAAGGTGAAGCATGAAGCAGATGGGAGTTTGGAAAGGTACAAGGCCAGGTTTGTGGTCAAAGGCTTCTCACAAATTGAGGGCATAGGCTACGAGGAGACGTTTGCACCAACAACGTGGTATTCATCCATCAGGACTATTCCGACACTTGTAGCATAGATGGGGTGTAAGATCCACCAGATGGACATGAAGACAACATTCTGTTAAAGAATCTACAACATTGTAGGTTAATGAGATTCTTATCGCCATGATAACTATTTGTGAGGTATTTTTAACTTTTCTTATTAGCACAATCTTTGCTTGTTAGTATTAGAGTGTGTCTTCTTATTTCATCAAATAGTTACCAAAACAAAAGAGACAAGAACACAAGATTGTTGGATTTCTGCCAGGGCCAAAACCTCTCACTCTTTGAGAGGAAAACTCGCACAAATTCTTCTTATAGAGATTCCAATTGATAAATACCAAGACCATGACCCTTGACCTATTTAGCCACTCCAAGACCAAGACACTAATCCTCTTCTTCGTCACCACTGAGTTCATTATCATCATTGTTGCTTCACTGAGGTCATCATTCTTGCACCACAGAGATCATTATAGTTGCACCATTGTTTTACCTTCACCTAGATCATTGATGCACTCTTATTGAGATCATCACCATGTCAACGAGGTCTCTATACTGACCTTGTCTTCATCGAGATCTTCATCATGACCTTGTCTTCATTAAGATTATGACCGAGACCATGGTTGCCATTATGCCGAGATCATGACTGTGTTTAGTATGCCGAGAGTGTATTACTGTGGAATCACAATTATGCCGAGCCAGTGATCAGTGTCTAGAGTGTATGCCAAAAGTGTTATCACCTCAATCTTCTTCATCACAAATATGTCGAGACAATGATCAGCACTGAGATCTTCATCATCACAACTAAACCGAGACAGTGACTGTGTTCTTTCCTTGCACCGAGATCATCATTATGGATATGCCGAGACTGTCACCACCGAGGAGATTGAGACTGTAATTACCCATGAAATTGCAGAGGCATTCGATATTGCGTCCTGTACTTATGCGAAGATCAACAAGGTATATATAGTAGTTTTGTCTTCATAATAAGCCGACTTGTATTCATGAAGAGATGTGTCATTTCAAGTGAGCCGACATGAGTGTATTTAATTCAATTTGTTGGCCGACTTCTTCAAGAGGGACTGTGCTTGTCTTTGGAGGGCCTCTAGACTTTCCTATAGACTTGTATACCTTAAACATAGGCTCAAGAAGAGCTTCTTCATACATGACATTGACCCATTGACTTATTGATAAATCCTAAGGCTCTCAATGGGAGCCACTACCAAATAAATCTCTTGCTCATGAAGCCCATGTAGCAAGACATAAAAATAATTTTATTTCTTTTATTTCATCATTTACAAAGATCATGTTATTATGAAGACTAAACCTAGTTACACTTTCTTCAACACTCCCTTTTAACTAGGGAAGTATTCATAATGGTACTTGGTCATTCTCCATCTGAAGAATTTCTCATAAGAAGAATCAGATTGGTAACCCATCTGCATAGCATCATAGCAACCAACATTGTTTCCACAATAAGGCCTTGACTGACAGCTCTATCTCTCATCAGATCAGAGCACAATGTTGGCGAGACCAATGACTATAGACACCTTCATCATTGTCTCTCAAGGTGCATACCCACTCGGGTGTTCAGTTTGTATGACCTTCTAGGACTATTCTTGTCTTGGGTTCCCAACCCTCAAAGAATATCGGTCCTCTTGCCTACTCTTATCTTGGATGCCCTACACATCCTCAAAGAGCATCGGATGCCAGATGATTACCCAATCCTCCGTTCGTTCTTCCTAAGGGAAGACAACAATGTTGTGTCTATCTCTCCCTCTCAACTAGGGAAGATATGCCCATTCCTGTAAAGGAATGTACCTAAGTTCCCTCTGACCAAGAACTTTGTCCAAGCTCCCTCTCAATTAGGGACTTGTCAGAGCTCCCTCTTAACTATCAGCAACTTCTTCTTCATGGGTCCTTTAGCTGATTGATCAATTTTTTTCCTTGATGTCATGAAATTCAATCAAGCTCTTTCCTTGTAGGGCATTAGCCATCCATCACTTTCCTTCTTGGTTCGTCATGTCATTCCTTTCTTCATGGAAAGTAGCCTTCTTGATACATATCTGAAACCTTCGCCATATGGCTACTTCTTACTCATCATGTTTCTTTCAGGAATTTCCATCCACCACATGAATGTTGGTTGTACTTGTACTTACAACTTGTTCCAGTAGCCCTGCATGATCTCATCCAGATATTATTTAAGAAATCATAACATTAAATCAAAAAGTACCTTTCGAGATGGCTCTTCATCATGACATCTTCCTGTAGGTATCAGCATCTTGCATACATGTTGACACATCTCCCAAAGATATCCATTGTCAAGGGTCTATTTTAGACTTCCATCAGAGTCTTTATGTCTTTCCGGGAGATTTCCTTGTCAAATCTTCTTGGTATTTTGGATGTTGATTGCCTTCATCATGGTTGCATATCTTACGATCTCCTCCTTTCTCACACATTCCATTCCCAGGAGCTTCCAATCAGAGTTCGTTAATTGTAGTCAACCACCTCATACTTCATATGAGGACATATTATGTTGATTTCATCGAGTGTGACTTATGCCTTTCTGCATCTTTTCAGAGGAGGAGATCCTTTTCTTTTGATATCGGTCCTCTTGCCTACTCTTATCTTGGATGCCCTACACATCCTCAAAGAGCATCGGATGCCAAATGATTACCCAATCCTCCGTTTGTTCTTCCTAAGTGAAGACAACAATGTTGTGTCTATCTCTCCCTCTCAACTGGGGAAGATATGCCCATTCCTGTAAAGGAATGTACCTAAGTTCCCTCTGACCAAGAACTTTGTCCAAGCTCCCTCTCAATTAGGGACTTGTTAGAGCTCCCTCTTAACTAGGGACTCTCCTTTTCATCAGCAATTTCTTCTTCATGGGTCCTTCGGTTGCTTGATCAATTTCTTTCCTTGATGTCATGAAATTCAATCAAGCTCCTTCCTTGTAGGGTATTAACCATCCATCACTTTCCTTCTTGGTTCATCATGTCATTCCTTTCTTCATAGAAAGTAGCCTTCTTGATACAGATCTGAAACCTTCGCCATATGGCTACTTCTTCCTCATCATGTTTCTTTTAGGAATTTCCATCCACCACATGAATGTTGGTTGTACTTGTACTTACAACTTGTTCCAGTAGCCCTACATGATCTCATCCAGATATTAGTCAAGAAATCATAACATTAAATCAAAAAGTACCTTTCGAGATGGCTCTTCATCATGACATCTTCCTATAGGTATCAGCATCCTGCATACATGTTGACACATCTCCCAAAGATATCCATTGTCAAGGGTCTCCATCTATTTTAGACTTCCATCAGAGTCTTTATGTCTTTTCGGGAGATTTCCTAGTCAAATCTTCTTGGTATTTTGGATGTTGATCACCTTCATCATGGTTGCATATCTTATGATCTCTTCCTTTCTCACACATTCCATTCCGAGGAGCTTTCAATCAGAGTTCGTTAATTGTAGTCAACCACCTCATACTTCATATGAAAACATATTATGTTGATTTCATCGAGTGTGACTTATGCCTTTCTGCATCTTTTCAGAGGAGGAGATCCTTTTCTTTTGATCATGCTTCTCAAGATAGAAGTGGTGAACCATGTTACCTGCAACCATACGACATGAATTTAAAATATTAAATGCAAGCATACATACCTCATTTTGTCTTTAGGTCATCTAGGCTTCTTCCAACAACTTCCTTGATTTAAACGATCTTCAATCCCTTGATCTGTTTCATCATACCATCATCCCATGAATTCCATAAGTTGGAGTTCTTGATGAAACACTTGCTTCATCTCTAGATTAGTGATCCCTTCGATGAGGATTCGATTAGAGAATCTTGAGTGTCTTACATATCCCCATCTGGCAGATATTTCCTGTTTGACTTGATGTACGATAAGCCTTGTCCTAGATGACTTCTTCGTTTCCTTCAATGTCCAATGAGGTTCCCAAGAGCTCTATCCTGCATGTTTGACTGCCATAGATTATGTCCTTCATGATTCCCATGGTGATGTCACGAGCTCTTGTTTCTAATGCTTCCATGATGCCACGATGCATCTTATTATCATGGTCATATCTATAACACAAGATTTAGGAGCTTATGATAGGACCCTTTTGTGAGGGATACCATCTCACTTATAGTAAAGATTTGTTACTCCCTATTTCCTTGTCATTTTCTATTGATTTCTGGTAACATTGGATGTGATCTAAGACTCAAATTTTGCAGTGAGGCTTGGGCACATGTATTCCAAAAAACCCAGAAAGTGTTTTGGGAAATTCCATCCGGAGACAGTTTTATTAAAATAATTAATTATTTTTAATGGGTCCCTAAGTCTAAACTCAGGAAATTAAAATAATTAGTGAGTATTAATCTAACTGTGGGTGTAAGTTCTAGAAGAAGACGAAGATCAAAGAGAAATGATCTTAGCCACTGATTAGCATCTAATTTGGGTTGTTGAATGTCAACGAGAAGATTATTTAAGGAGGCTTGAGGGTCATTTGGAAGACACACAGAGGGAGTTCAGAAGACCGAATTTCTGAAGCAGAGCAGCTGCCAATGAGAAATTCGAAGTGAGCTTTTGCAGTGAGGGGGAAGGATAGTTTTGATTGGAGATTTCACCTGATCTGAGAATACTCAACAGAGGAGGTAGAGAGAGATCCGGGAGAGGCAGCACTAAGCCAGAAGAGGCTGACACAGAGCTACGCAGGGCCACGCAGAGGCAGCACAGAGCCATGACAAGGTGCGAAAATTTGCTTGGGAAATCGATTTCTGAGCTGGATGTTGGGGTGTGAGACCGAGAGGCAGAAATCGAAGTTCCTGGGCAGAAAATCAATCAGCTGGAGGAGTGACGTTGTTCCCAGAGGATTTGACGTTGGGCTGACGCAAACACTGCACGAAGGCAGTCATTAAGGGGTTGGATCAGCCAAGATTTCTAGTGATAGTGTAAGGTAATCTTACATATCTCTCTCTCAGTGATATTCTCTATAACTGGATTGTTGGGAAGGCATCTAGAAGTTGTATTCAGAAATTACTATTGCATAATAATAAAACCCTCAAAGCTAATACACCGGTTTTCCCGCATTGGGTTTTTTCAGGGACATTTGTCCAAAACAATTGTGTCACTTGTGTTGTATCTTTTCCTTGTTCAATTTCTTCTTTCGACATATTATTTTAAATAGTGAATGTTGCAGTTGTATTTACTTCGATATTTACCATAGAACACAGTAAATAACTTGTATGGATTAACAAGTAAGAGAAGTAACAATAGTTTGCTACAGTAGGGATTTCGAGTTTAGGAATTTTCACATTTTCTTCAGTTCCCTCCATATTTCCGGCGAAATGAGCTTTCTTTCCATAATCTTTCCATAGCACTATTATGTCTTGTTACACAGTAATTTGTTAGCGTCTTCATCTCAGTCCCTCTATTGTGTCATGTGTCAAATAAACATGTTCATATCTTCCCACCAATGTAAGAAGATTAAGAAAATGCTCTCTGATGCCGCAAATTGACCCTCATTCCCTAAGTTTTTGCCTCGTCATAAGTAAACCCTTAATATACGCGATGGTCCCCTGTCATAAATGGTCTCATCGCGACCTCGTCGCAGGTGTACATCTGTTTCCCGCGACGGGCGAATTTCAAGGCCCGGCACGAGTATATCAGTTATTGATCGCGACGATTGGTTTACATCCATTGCCTCCTAGCGATGTCGTCGTGAAGACTTAGTTCACGGTTAGCAACGATCCAGATTGAGCGAATTTGTTCCAACAGTCGGCCTTCTGGATATCTCTAGACCTGGTTGTTGGGCCAGTTTGGGTCTCCCTTCCCCCTCTGGGATGGTAGTTTCGTCTTTTGTGCTACCTTCTTTGAGGATAAGCTCCCTCTCCCTCATTTCATGGAGACTCCTTCTCCTATAAAACCACTCACCATTGCTATGATCTGCTAATTTTTTAGTTTTTTTGGTTGGACAGTGCTGCTAGTGCTTTTGAGTTTGGTAGATAGCTTTGGTGTGAGTGTGGCAAGTGTGGGATTGCTAATAGTTTGTAAGAGGTTGTGGAGTGCCCTTAACTTTGTATAAAAGCTTGTGAGTGAGAGAGAGAGAGATATTATATGTTGGGAGACCCATCCTTGAGAGTGAATGCTTGAAGAAACATACAGGCTGGACCCTCCAAGAAGGCTTGCGACGTCAAGACTTGGTTGTAAGCTTTGCTCTTGATTCATTATTAATACAATCAATGATGATTTCCTATGTCTTGTATGTAATTTACTTGATAGCTCATGATTTCTTGACTTTATGAGTAAATAGATCATTGTTGTCCTCTGTTACGTGCTCTGTTGTTTTCTTGTGGTGTTTCAAGTTGATTGCTCATTAAGGAGAAGGAAACGAAAGCTAGAGCAGCGCAACGGAACTTCACCAACCACCGGTTTGAGGTAGGCCTCCGATGATGACTATTTAAGGGAGTCAATTGTTGTTTTTTCTTTGATGTGACTAAACCCACTCTAGGGCTAGAGGGGTTGCCTCTGTCCATAGAGGGAACACTTTCCTGCTTCATAAGTTGGCGACTCCACTGGGGAGTCCTTTGTATGTTTTCTTCTTGTTCACCTTTGATCTGTTTTTGTTTTAGTGTCTCTTGAATTTTGGGGTTAAACTATCAGTTTTTTGGGTTACCTGGGTCAATCTGGGAATTCCCCTTACTACTTGGAAGATTAATCTGGTGTCATTTAGGTGATTTTACTTTGTCTTTTGCTTAAGTAAGATCGTCACTACAAATAGCCTAACAGTCGCGATGACGTCGCTGATGTTCTAGCTTTGTGCGCGCGACTATTTGGCTTTCGTTTCGGGTTTCTAATTTAATTCCCGCAACGACTCCTGAAATCGGACCGTCTCTGAAAACAAGTGTACTTTAGCGACTAGTATCTAGTTGTCAGTGTAACATTTGCGACTAGTCTCTAGTTGTCAGTGTAACACCTGCGACGATTCCTGTAAAGTTGTTTTTACAACTTTACCTCCTGAATCCACCAGTCTTGTTTATCCCCTGTTGTTTCCTCTCTCCCATCAGCTTGTTTTGATTGTTTTTGGTTAAGGTACTATCTCTTTGGTTTCATTGAGTGAGTTGTGTTTTTAGACCGTGTGACCTAGCTCTTTAGAGGTTTCATTGAGAAACTGTTTGCTTGGGTTGCTTGTTTGTCCAAGGTTCATCCACAACCATCTTATTGATTTGCTTGAGGCTTTTTCGTTGCTTGTTTTCTTACTGGCTGATTTTTAGTGTCGATTATTGAACCAATTTTTGATATTGATTCGATTTCTTCACTACGAAACATAGATCACAATTGTTTGGATCGATCAGTTCACACTTGCTTGTTTGTCTCTTTAAATTCAAAACAAAAAAAAAAAAAATTAGGGATTGCATTCATTTAATATACGAAAGCGAAAGTATATGTGCATTTCAAATTTTCATGTTTGAGAAATGGAAAAGCGAACTCTAAATCTTTCATTAGTAGTATCGATGCATCGTGAGATTTCGTGAGATTAGTGTATTGATGTATTGTGTTTTTTAGTGTTTGCATTCGCTTGTGTTTGCTTGAGAATGAACTTTCTACCCTCCTTTAAGTAGGTGTTCATCGAAATGAAAGATGCTTTACTCATTCTAGTTGCATCCTAAGGTTTTTGATATACATATGGTAGTGCCTAAAACCTGAAACTTAATTCAAGATCAATTCTAAAATGAACTGAATGAAATTAACAACGCATTGGAACTTAACGCACATTATTTAGAGGTCTAGGCTAGAGACGTGCTCTGGCGTCGTTAAACCTAGTCACTATTGCTTTCACTTAAGGTTGGGTGATTCCTCCTTCTGTGACACAATAGCTCCTAGTACGGACTTGCGCTCCCAGTATCAAGTATATATCGAGAGAATCCACTAGGTTATCATCCTACATCCATAGGAAGTCGTGTCTGCCACCTTGCAAACCGTAACGCACCGAACACAACATTCGAGAAGATTGACTGTCATATGGAAAGTCCTTGGTTTTCATATGATCGCTAAGGTGTATATGCAGTTTTACGGGTTGTTTGGTAAACCTTTTGCCTAGTTCTCCAGAGTAGTCACTTTCGTTCCTTTTCGGACTCCTTAAAAGAAAAGATCCATCTGAGCACTTGTCCTTTCAGGCTCATTAAACCTCGAAAGAGATAGTCATCTTTTCTCCTTTTCTCGACTCTTTAAACATGAAAAGGTCAAGTTTTGTTCCTACGTCATAGAATTTACTGCCCACGAAATATTCCTGGTAACAATTCGAGTTCTTGGTTGTGATAAGAGTGTTTTTCAGGCTCATTCCTAATGGCAACATTCCCCAAGTCTACTAGCCAAGGTCTTCCCCTAGATGAAAATCCTGGTCTATTTCCGCCTTTTCGAAATGTTGGTGCTCCGTATATGGCAACATTGTCTTTGCCTAGGTTAACCATCGGTCTGCCTGTTTGGTTGTTTTCAACCTCGGTGGTCCCAAGCGTCATGACTCCTGTTCCATCGTCTCCTTCGTTTGAACCACAACACGTTGATTCCAAGGATAAGCCTGCGCCTTCTTCCCCTGTTTCCTCACCTTCATCTCCTCCTTTGCCTAGTGAAAGTGTTAAGATTAGGTATGTTCTATGCTAGAGCAATTTATTTAAATTTTCACAGTTAACAATCACATCAGCATTAAGATAAACTGCAGATAGAACATAAATATAGAACGCAGAAGACAAGCCAAGACAAGAGGACACAAGATATGGCGCGAGCCAGGGACAAACCCCACAATGTGTGGGGAAACCCTTTGATCAAATCTTCTTTTATCTTCAAAGTTCAGCAGAGAGAGAGAGAGAGTACATTTACAACAAAAGTCAACACTTTGACTTATCTAGATCTGACATAGATCATTTCGTATAATGATTAGATCAGTTGAAGACATTCTGCTTCAACTGATACCTACCATCGTGCTGCATCCGGTCCTCTAGATGCACTACTGCATACTGCACCATGCTTCTCTAAACATGATTATCCTTATGCTGATGTATCATAGTACTGCCCATGCCCATGATCTCATAGTGCTGCCCACCATGTTGCTGCCTCTGCCTTCTCATAGCTTCATCGTGCTGCAACAATGCATCTGTTGATATCAGCCTTAGCTGCTTGCTATGGCTTGCAGCCTAGCAAAGCAGCTAGGCTATAGATCTTATTCAGCAAACTTCATAAACTATCCTTCTTTCTGCGTTAACAAGTCTCATGTGTTAACATTTTTTATTACAGCGTTTACTGGTCTCTATTACAGCGTATAGTATGAACAGCGTGTGTTCTTCCAATCGCAGAGATCCTCTTTATCACGAATATACCAAGACTAAGACTAAATATGTTGAGACAGTGATCACCAAATATGTGACTGCGTCTAGAATGTTTACTGAGATACATATATGCCGAGGCTGCTAGGAGGCAGGTCCGAGTCCTTTTCCACTGTGATATCTACCGAGACTTTACCAAGATCACCTAAGCTTGATGACTGGAATACTTCAACGAAATCTCAGAGATTTGCGAGGTACAGTGACTGAGGTACAGTGACTGTAATTACCTATCAAAGTGTAGAGGCATCCGAGCTCTGTTCTGCCCTCCTATACTGCAGATTTCGAACCTTATACCCATCCGAATGTTTTAGAGAAATGCGAGTTCTGTGTGGAGGTCGGAATGTTATTTCTGTGGTGCCCATCCGAAACACAGAGATACTTGTCCAAGGATCTGCACCTTATACCCATCTGAGGACGCAGACAAATCCGAGATTATCTTCTGCGTAAGGTATCATCCATTGCCTGCGTATATGTATTGCCTTTGTCTGCGTGTAGACTTCTCCATCTAGGATTTCTTCCATAATGAACAGCGTATAAGTCTCATATGTCTCTATTATGAACAGCATATAAGTCTTCTTGATCTGCGTTGGATTTAGGGCATCATTTTAGGGCATCCTTCATTGGTGTATCTCCTTCTCCAAAAACCCAAGACGTGGAGAGGAGATCCCATGACAAATGTGTGTTCAAATGACTTCAAATCCTCACCAATTTATACTAAAACGTAGATGATGAGTAGACACGTCTATTGGGCTTCTGAGCCTACTCAAGTGCTGGTCGGCTTAATAATAATTATATAAACAAAATAAATTCATATCTCCATAAATACTTATCAGAATCGGATGATCTTTGGATCAATCCTACACCTCTCGACGAGAGGGATCCAA